>JAHHQI010000276.1:0-22057 GCA_028274465.1 Plantago ovata | reverse complement strand
CTTTCTATTGCTTTAGGTAGATGAAAGATACAATCATGTGAAGACTAATTTTTGTATGTATAGAACAACTACTAGATCACTAGAGTAGTTAATTGCTATGTAGAGTGTGTACATATGATATCCCTTTCTCAAAAATAGGAGAGGAGTAACTACAATTACATAGCTGAAACTAACCTTTCCATTACCCTTACAAACTAGATGTTTTGTCGATTTATTCATTCACATTCTATTGCATTAGGGAGATGAAAGATACAATCCCATGTAAAGAATGAGTTGTATGTAGAACAACAACTAGATCACGAGATTAGTTAGATTGCTATTAGAGTGTTCCAGTATGATAGCCCTTTCCTAAACATAGAGAGAACTAACTACAAGTAATATAGCTGAAACTACCTTTCCATTACCCTGACAAACTAGTTAGTTTGTCTATGGATTCATTCATTCACTTTCTACTGCTTTAGTAGAGAAAATTACAATCCCAGTAAAGAATGAGTTGTATGTATAGAACAACTACTAATCACGAGATTAGTTAGATTGCCATTTAGATTTTCCATTATGATATCCCTTTCCATCAAACAAGGAGAGAACGAACTACAAGTACTATACTGAAACTAACCTTTCCATTACCCTTACAAACGAGATTAGTTTGTCTATTGATCATTCATTCACTTTCTATTGCATTGGTAAGAAAGATAGCAATCCCATGTAAAGAATAGTTGTAGGTCTTCCCTTATACAGAACAACAACTAGATCACTAGATTAGTTAGATTGCTATATAGAGTGTTCCGTTATGATATCCCTTTCCGCAACAATAGGAAAGAACTAACTACAAGTACTAGAGTATATACACAATCAAATAAGAAGTTCCCTTGCTTCCTGTAATGAGGCAAGTTAAAGAGCCCATTGAAACTAACCTATCTATTGTGCTTACTAACTAGATGATTCAGTCATCCACTTTCTATTGCTTTATGTAATGAAAGATACAATGCATGTGAAGAAGGAGTTGTATGTATAGACAACGACTCGATCAATAGATTAGTCAGATTGCCATTTAGAGTGTTCCATTATGAGATCCCTTTCCTCAAACATAGGAGAGAACGAACTACAAGTACTATAGCTGAAACTAACCTTTCCATTACACTTACAAACTAGATTAGTTGTCTATGATTCATTCATTCACTTTCTATTGCATTAGGTAGATGAAAGATACAATCCCATGTAAAGAATGAGTTGTATGTCTTCCCTTTATACAGAACAACAACTAGATCACTAGATTAGTTAGATTGCTATATAGAGTGTTCCGTTATGATATCCCTTTCCGCAACATAGGAGAGAACTAACTACAAGTACTAGAGTTATATACAATCAAATAAGAAGTTCCCTTGCTTCCTTAATGAGCAAGTAAAGAGTCCATTGAAACTAACCTATCTATTGTGCTTACTAACTAGATGATTCATTCATCCACTTTCTATTGCTTTATGTAGATGAAAGATACAATGCCATGTGAAGAATGAGTTGTATGTATAGATCAACTACTAGATCACTAGATTAGTTAGATTGCTATTTAGAGTGTTCCATTATGATATCCCTTTCCTCAAACATAGGAGAGAGTAACTACAAGTACTATAGCTGAAACTAACCTTTCCATTACCCTTACAAACTAGATTAGTTGTCTATTGATTCATTCATTCACTTTCTATTGCATTAGGTAGATGAAAGATACAATCCCATGTAAAGAATGAGTTGTATGTATAGAACAACAACTAGATCACTAGATTAGTTAGATTGCTATTTAGAGTGTTCCATTATGATATCCCTTTCCTCAAACATAGGAGAGAACTAACTACAAGTACTATAGCTGAAACTAACCTTTCCATTACCCTTACAAACTAGATTAGTTGTCTATTGATTCTTCATTCACTTTCTACTGCTTTAGGTAGATGAAAGATACAATCCCATGTAAAGAATGAGTTGTATGTATAGAACAACTACTAGATCACTAGATTAGTTAGATTGCTATTTAGAGTGTTCCATTATGATATCCCTTTCCTCAAACATAGGAGAGAACTAACTACAAGTACTATAGCTGAAACTAACCTTTCCATTACCCTTACAAACTAGATTAGTTGTCTATTGATTCATTCATTCACTTTCTATTGGTTTGGTAGATGAAAGATACAATCCCATGTAAAGAATGAGTTGTATGTCTTCCCTTATACAGAACAACAACTAGATCACTAGATTAGTTAGATTGCTATATAGAGTGTTCCGTTATGATATCCCTTTCCGCAAACATAGGAGAGAACTAACTACAAGTACTAGAGTTATATACACAATCAAATAAGAAGTTCCCTTGCTTCTTTAATGAGCAAGTTAAAGAGTCCATTGAAACTAACCTATCTATTGTGCTTACTAACTAGATGATTCATTCATCCACTTTCTATTGCTTTATGTAGATGAAAGATACAATGCCATGGGAAGAATGAGTTGTATGTATAGAACAACTACTCGATCACTAGATTAGTTAGATTGCTATTTAGAGTGTTCCATTATGATATCCCTTTCCTCAAACATAGGAGAGGAGTAACTACAAGTACTATAGCTTAAACTAACCTTTCCATTACCCTTACAAACTAGATTAGTTGTCTATTGATTCATTCATTCACTTCTATAGCATTAGGTAGATGAAAGATACAATCCCATGTAAAGAATGAGTTGTATGTATAGAACAACAACTAGATCACTAGATTAGTTAGATTGCTATTTAGAGTGTTCCATTATGATATCCCTTTCCTCAAACATACGAGAGAACTAACTACAAGTACTATAGCTGAAACTAACCTTTCCATTACCCTTACAAACTAGATTAGTTGTCTATTGATTCATTCATTCACTTTCTATTGGTTTGGGTAGATGAAAGATACAATCCCATGTAAAGAATGAGTTGTATGTCTTCCCTTTATACAGAACAACAACTAGATCACTAGATTAGTTAGATTGCTATATAGAGTGTTCCGTTATGATATCCCTTTCCGCAAACATAGGAGAGAACTAACTACAAGTACTAGAGTTATACATAATCAAATAAGAAGTTCCCTTGCTTCCTTAATGAGCAAGTTAAAGAGTCCATTGAAACTAACCTATCTATTGTGCTTACTAACTAGATGATTCATTCATCCACTTTCTATTCCTTTATGTAGATGAAAGATACAATGCCATGTGAAGAGTGAGTTGTATGTATAGAACAACTACTCGATCACTAGATTAGTCAGATTGCCATTTAGAGTGTTCCATTATGATATCCCTTTCCTCAAACATAGGAGAGAACTAACTACAAGTACTATAGCTGAAACTAACCTTTCCATTACCCTTACAAACTAGATTAGTTGTCTATTGATTCGTTCATTGACTTTCTACTGCTTTAGGTAGATGAAAGATACAATCCCATGTAAAGAATGAGTTGTATGTATAGAACAACTACTAGATCACTAGATTAGTTAGATTGCTATTTAGAGTGTTCCATTATGATATCCCTTTCCTCAAACATACGAGAGAACTAACTACAAGTACTATAGCTGAAACTAACCTTTCCATTACCCTTACAAACTAGATTAGTTGTCTATTGATTCATTCATTCACTTTCTATTGGTTTGGGTAGATGAAAAATACAATCCCATGTAAAGAATGAGTTGTATGTCTTCCTTTATACAGAACAACAACTAGATCACTAGATTAGTTAGATTTCTATATAGAGTGTTCCGTTATGATATCCCTTTCCGCAAACATAGGAGAGAACTAACTACAAGTACTAGAGTTATATACACAATCAAATAAGAAGTTCCCTTGCTTCTTTAATGAGCAAGTTAAAGAGTCCATTGAAACTAACCTATCTATTGTGCTTACTAACTAGATGATTCATTCATCCACTTTCTATTGCTTTATGTAGATGAAAGATACAATGCCATGTGAAGAATGAGTTGTATGTATAGAACAACTACCCGATCACTAGATTAGTTAGATTGCCATTTAGAGTGTTCCATTATGATATCCCTTTCCTCAAACATAGGAGAGAACTAACTACAAGTACTATAGCTGAAACTAACCTTTCCATTACACTTACAAACTAGATTAGTTGTCTATTGATTCATTCATTCACTTTCTATTGCATTAGGTAGATGAAAGATACAATCCCATGTAAAGAATGAGTTGTATGTCTTCCCTTTATACAGAACAACAACTAGATCACTAGATTAGTTAGATTGCTATATAGAGTGTTCCGTTATGATATCCCTTTCCGCAAACATAGGAGAGAACTAACTACAAGTACTAGAGTTATATACACAATAAAATAAGAAGTTCCCTTGCTTCCTTAATGAGCAAGTTAAAGAGTCCATTGAAACTAACCTATCTATTGTGCTTACTAACTAGATGATTCATTCATCCACTTTCTATTGGTTTATGTAGTTGAAAGATAAAATGCCATGTGAAGAATGAGTTGTATGTATAGATCAACTACTAGATCACTAGATTAGTTAGATTGCTATTTAGAGTGTTCCATTATGATATCCCTTTCCTCAAACATAGGAGAGAGTAACTACAAGTATTATAGCTGAAACTAACCTTTCCATTACCCTTAAAACTAAATTAGTTGTCTATTGATTCATTCATTCACTTTCTATTGCATTAGGTAGATGAAAGATACATTCCCATGTAAAGAATGAGTTGTATGTATAGAACAACAACTAGATCACTAGATTAGATAGATTGCTATTTAGAGTGTTCCATTATGATATCCCTTTCCTCAAACATAGGAGAGAACTAACTACAAGTACTATAGCTGAAACTAACCTTTCCATTACCCTTACAAACTAGATTAGTTGTCTATTGATTCGTTCATTGACTTTCTACTGCTTTAGGTAGATGAGAGATACAATCCCATGTAAAGAATGAGTTGTATGTATAGAACAACTACTAGATCACTAGATTAGTTAGATTGCTATTTAGAGTGTTCCATTATGATATCCCTTTCCTCAAACATACGAGAGAACTAACTACAAGTACTATAGCTGAAACTAACCTTTCCATTACCCTTACAAACTAGATTAGTTGTCTATTGATTCATTCATTCACTTTCTATTGGTTTGGGTAGATGAAAGATACAATCCCATGTAAAGAATGAGTTGTATGTCTTCCCTTTATACAGAACAACAACTAGATCACTAGATTAGTTAGATTGCTATATAGAGTGTTCCGTTATGATATCCCTTTCCGCAAACATAGGAGAGAACTAACTACAAGTACTAGAGTTATATACACAATCAAATAAGAAGTTCCCTTGCTTCTTTAATGAGCAAGTTAAAGAGTCCATTGAAACTAACCTATCTATTGTGCTTACTAACTAGATGATTCATTCATCCACTTTCTATTGCTTTATGTAGATGAAAGATACAATGCCATGTGAAGAATGAGTTGTATGTATAGAACAACTACTCGATCACTAGATTAGTTAGATTGCTATTTAGAGTGTTCCATTATGATATCCCTTTCCTCAAACATAGGAGAGGAGTAACTACAAGTACTATAGCTGAAACTAACCTTTCCATTACCCTTACAAACTAGATTAGTTGTCTATTGATTCATTCATTCACTTTCTATAGCATTAGGTAGATGAAAGATACAATCCCATGTAAAGAATGAGTTGTATGTATAGAACAACAACTAGATCACTAGATTAGTTAGATTGCTATTTAGAGTGTTCCATTATGATATCCCTTTCCTCAAACATACGAGAGAACTAACTACAAGTACTATAGCTGAAACTAACCTTTCCATTACCCTTACAAACTAGATTAGTTGTCTATTGATTCATTCATTCACTTTCTATTGGTTTGGGTAGATGAAAGATACAATCCCATGTAAAGAATGAGTTGTATGTCTTCCCTTTATACAGAACAACAACTAGATCACTAGATTAGTTAGATTGCTATATAGAGTGTTCCGTTATGATATCCCTTTCCGCAAACATAGGAGAGAACTAACTACAAGTACTAGAGTTATACATAATCAAATAAGAAGTTCCCTTGCTTCCTTAATGAGCAAGTTAAAGAGTCCATTGAAACTAACCTATCTATTGTGCTTACTAACTAGATGATTCATTCATCCACTTTCTATTCCTTTATGTAGATGAAAGATACAATGCCATGTGAAGAGTGAGTTGTATGTATAGAACAACTACTCGATCACTAGATTAGTCAGATTGCCATTTAGAGTGTTCCATTATGATATCCCTTTCCTCAAACATAGGAGAGAACTAACTACAAGTACTATAGCTGAAACTAACCTTTCCATTACCCTTACAAACTAGATTAGTTGTCTATTGATTCATTCATTCACTTTCTATTGCATTAGGTAGATGAAAGATACAATCCCATGTAAAGAATGAGTTGTATGTCTTCCCTTTATACATAACAACAACTAGATCACTAGATTAGTTAGATTGCTATATAGAGTGTTCCGTTATGATATCCCTTTCCGCAAACATAGGAGAGAACTATCTACAAGTACTAGAGTTATATACACAATCAAATAAGAAGTTCCCTTGCTTCCTTAATGATCAAGTTAAAGACTGCATTGAAACTAACCTATCTATTGTGCTTACTAACTAGATGATTCATTCATCCACTTTCTATTGCTTTATGTAGATGAAAGATACAATGCCAAGTGAAGAATGAGTTGTATGTATAGAACAACTACTAGATCACTAGATTAGTTAGATTGCTATTTAGAGTGTTCCATTATGATATCCCTTTCCTCAAACATAGGAGAGGACTAACTACAAGTACTATAGCTGAAACTAACCTTTCCATTACCCTTACAAACTAGATTAGTTGTCTATTGATTCATTCATTCACTTTCTATAGCATTAGGTAGATGAAAGATACAATCCCATGTAAAGAATGAGTTGTATGTATAGAACAACAACTAGATCACTAGATTAGTTAGATTGCTATTTAGAGTGTTCCATTATGATATCCCTTTCCTCAAACATAGGAGAGAACTAACTACAAGTACTATTTCTGAGACTAACCTTTCCATTACCCTTACAAACTAGATTAGTTGTCTATTGGTTCATTCATTCACTTTCTATTGCTTTAGGTAGATTAAAGATACAATCCCATGTAAAGAATGAGTTGTATGTATAGAACAACTACTAGATCACTAGATTAGTTAGATTGCTATTTAGAGTGTTCCATTATGATATCCCTTTCCTCAAACACAGGAGAGAACTAACTACAAGTACAATAGCTGAGACTAACCTTTCCATTACCCTTACAAACTAGATTAGTTGTCTATTGATTAATTCATGTAAAGAATGAGTTGTATGTCTTCCCTTTATACATAACAACAACTAGATCACTAGATTAGTTAGATTTCTATATAGAGTGTTCCGTTATGATATCCCTTTCCGCAAACATAGGAGAGAACTATCTACAAGTACTAGAGTTATATACACAATCAAATAAGAAGTTCCCTTGCTTCCTTAATGATCAAGTTAAAGAGTCTATTGAAACTAACCTATCTATTGTGCTTACTAACTAGATGATTCATTCATCCACTTTCTATTGCTTTATGTAGATGAAAGATACAATGCCAAGTGAAGAATGAGTTGTATGTATAGAACAACAACTAGATCACTAGATTAGATAGATTGCTATTTAGAGCGTTCCATTATGATATCCCTTTCCTCAAACATAGGAGAGAACTAACTACAAGTACTATCGCTGAGACTAACCTTTCCATTACCCTTACAAACTAGATTAGTTGTCTATTGATTCGTTCATTGACTTTCTACTGCTTTAGGTAGATGAAAGATACAATCCCATGTAAAGAATGAGTTGTATGTATAGAACAACTACTAGATCACTAGATTAGTTAGATTGCTATTTAGAGTGTTCCATTATGATATCCCTTTCCTCAAACATAGGAGAGAACTAACTACAAGTACTATAGCTGAAACTAACCTTTCCATTACCCTTACAAACTAGATTAGTTGTCTATTGATTCGTTCATTGACTTTCTACTGCTTTAGGTAGATGAAAGATACAATCCCATGTAAAGAATGAGTTGTATGTATAGAACAACTACTAGATCACTAGATTAGTTAGATTGCTATTTAGAGTGTTCCATTATGATATCCCTTTCCTCAAACATACGAGAGAACTAACTACAAGTACTATAGCTGAAACTAACCTTTCCATT
This sequence comes from Plantago ovata, assembly GCA_028274465.1. NCBI lineage: Eukaryota > Viridiplantae > Streptophyta > Magnoliopsida > Lamiales > Plantaginaceae > Plantago > Plantago ovata. The sequence goes on along the minus strand of JAHHQI010000276.1, from coordinate 13,798 downwards.
ACCCTTACAAACTAGATTAGTTGTCTATTGATTCATTCATTCACTTTCTATTGGTTTGGGTAGATGAAAGATACAATCCCATGTAAAGAATGAGTTGTATGTCTTCCCTTTATACAGAACAACAACTAGATCACTAGATTAGTTAGATTGCTATATAGAGTGTTCCGTTATGATATCCCTTTCCGCAAACATAGGAGAGAACTAACTACAAGTACTAGAGTTATATACACAATCAAATAAGAAGTTCCCTTGCTTCTTTAATGAGCAAGTTAAGGAGTCCATTGAAACTAACCTATCTATTGTGCTTACTAACTAGATGATTCATTCATCCACTTTCTATTTCTTTATGTAGATGAAAGATACAATGCCATGTGAAGAATGAGTTGTATGTATAGAACAACTACTCGATCACTAGATTAGTTAGATTGCCATTTAGAGTGTTCCATTATGATATCCCTTTCCTCAAACATAGGAGAGAACTAACTAAAAGTACTATAGCTGAAACTAACCTTTCCATTACACTTACAAACTAGATTAGTTGTCTATTGATTCATTCATTCACATTCTATTGCATTAGGTAGATGAAAGATACAATCCCATGTAAAGAATGAGTTGTATGTCTTCCCTTTATACAGAAGAACAACTAGATCACTAGATTAGTTAGATTGCTATATAGAGTGTTCCGTTATGATATCCCTTTCCGCAAACATAGGAAAGAACTAACTACAAGTACTAGAGTTATACATAATCAAATAAGAAGTTCCCTTGCTTCCTTAATGAGCAAGTTAAAGAGTCCATTGAAACTAACCTATCTATTGTGCTTACTAACTAGATGATTCATTCATCCACTTTCTATTCCTTTATGTAGATGAAAGATACAATGCCATGTGAAGAGTGAGTTGTATGTATAGAACAACTACTCGATCACTAGATTAGTCAGATTGCCATTTAGAGTGTTCCATTATGATATCCCTTTCCTCAAACATAGGAGAGAACTAACTACAAGTACTATAGCTGAAACTAACCGTTCCATTACCCTTACAAACTAGATTAGTTGTCTATTGATTCATTCATTCACTTTCTATTGCATTAGGTAGATGAAAGATACAATCCCATGTAAAGAATGAGTTGTATGTCTTCCCTTTATACATAACAACAACTAGATCACTAGATTAGTTAGATTGCTATTTAGAGTGTTCCATTATGATATCCCTTTCCTCAAACATACGAGAGAACTAACTACAAGTACTATAGCTGAAACTAACCTTTCCATTACCCTTACAAACTAGATTAGTTGTCTATTGATTCATTCATTCACTTTCTATTGGTTTGGGTAGATGAAAGATACAATCCCATGTAAAGAATGAGTTGTATGTCTTCCCTTTATACAGAACAACAACTAGATCACTAGATTAGTTAGATTGCTATATAGAGTGTTCCGTTATGATATCCCTTTCCGCAAACATAGGAGAGAACTAACTACAAGTACTAGAGTTATATACACAATCAAATAAGAAGTTCCCTTGCTTCTTTAATGAGCAAGTTAAAGAGTCCATTGAAACTAACCTATCTATTGTGCTTACTAACTAGATGATTCATTCATCCACTTTCTATTGCTTTATGTAGATGAAAGATACAATGCCATGTGAAGAATGAGTTGTATGTATAGAACAACTACTCGATCACTAGATTAGTTAGATTGCTATTTAGAGTGTTCCATTATGATATCCCTTTCCTCAAACATAGGAGAGGAGTAACTACAAGTACTATAGCTGAAACTAACCTTTCCATTACCCTTACAAACTAGATTAGTTGTCTATTGATTCATTCATTCACTTTCTATAGCATTAGGTAGATGAAAGATACAATCCCATGTAAAGAATGAGTTGTATGTATAGAACAACAACTAGATCACTAGATTAGTTAGATTGCTATTTAGAGTGTTCCATTATGATATCCCTTTCCTCAAACATACGAGAGAACTAACTACAAGTACTATAGCTGAAACTAACCTTTCCATTACCCTTACAAACTAGATTAGTTGTCTATTGATTCATTCATTCACTTTCTATTGGTTTGGGTAGATGAAAGATACAATCCCATGTAAAGAATGAGTTGTATGTCTTCCCTTTATACAGAACAACAACTAGATCACTAGATTAGTTAGATTGCTATATAGAGTGTTCCGTTATGATATCCCTTTCCGCAAACATAGGAGAGAACTAACTACAAGTACTAGAGTTATACATAATCAAATAAGAAGTTCCCTTGCTTCCTTAATGAGCAAGTTAAAGAGTCCATTGAAACTAACCTATCTATTGTGCTTACTAACTAGATGATTCATTCATCCACTTTCTATTCCTTTATGTAGATGAAAGATACAATGCCATGTGAAGAGTGAGTTGTATGTATAGAACAACTACTCGATCACTAGATTAGTCAGATTGCCATTTAGAGTGTTCCATTATGATATCCCTTTCCTCAAACATAGGAGAGAACTAACTACAAGTACTATAGCTGAAACTAACCTTTCCATTACCCTTACAAACTAGATTAGTTGTCTATTGATTCATTCATTCACTTTCTATTGCATTAGGTAGATGAAAGATACAATCCCATGTAAAGAATGAGTTGTATGTCTTCCCTTTATACATAACAACAACTAGATCACTAGATTAGTTAGATTGCTATATAGAGTGTTCCGTTATGATATCCCTTTCCGCAAACATAGGAGAGAACTATCTACAAGTACTAGAGTTATATACACAATCAAATAAGAAGTTCCCTTGCTTCCTTAATGATCAAGTTAAAGACTGCATTGAAACTAACCTATCTATTGTGCTTACTAACTAGATGATTCATTCATCCACTTTCTATTGCTTTATGTAGATGAAAGATACAATGCCAAGTGAAGAATGAGTTGTATGTATAGAACAACTACTAGATCACTAGATTAGTTAGATTGCTATTTAGAGTGTTCCATTATGATATCCCTTTCCTCAAACATAGGAGAGGACTAACTACAAGTACTATAGCTGAAACTAACCTTTCCATTACCCTTACAAACTAGATTAGTTGTCTATTGATTCATTCATTCACTTTCTATAGCATTAGGTAGATGAAAGATACAATCCCATGTAAAGAATGAGTTGTATGTATAGAACAACAACTAGATCACTAGATTAGTTAGATTGCTATTTAGAGTGTTCCATTATGATATCCCTTTCCTCAAACATAGGAGAGAACTAACTACAAGTACTATTTCTGAGACTAACCTTTCCATTACCCTTACAAACTAGATTAGTTGTCTATTGGTTCATTCATTCACTTTCTATTGCTTTAGGTAGATTAAAGATACAATCCCATGTAAAGAATGAGTTGTATGTATAGAACAACTACTAGATCACTAGATTAGTTAGATTGCTATTTAGAGTGTTCCATTATGATATCCCTTTCCTCAAACACAGGAGAGAACTAACTACAAGTACAATAGCTGAGACTAACCTTTCCATTACCCTTACAAACTAGATTAGTTGTCTATTGATTAATTCATGTAAAGAATGAGTTGTATGTCTTCCCTTTATACATAACAACAACTAGATCACTAGATTAGTTAGATTTCTATATAGAGTGTTCCGTTATGATATCCCTTTCCGCAAACATAGGAGAGAACTATCTACAAGTACTAGAGTTATATACACAATCAAATAAGAAGTTCCCTTGCTTCCTTAATGATCAAGTTAAAGAGTCTATTGAAACTAACCTATCTATTGTGCTTACTAACTAGATGATTCATTCATCCACTTTCTATTGCTTTATGTAGATGAAAGATACAATGCCAAGTGAAGAATGAGTTGTATGTATAGAACAACAACTAGATCACTAGATTAGATAGATTGCTATTTAGAGCGTTCCATTATGATATCCCTTTCCTCAAACATAGGAGAGAACTAACTACAAGTACTATCGCTGAGACTAACCTTTCCATTACCCTTACAAACTAGATTAGTTGTCTATTGATTCGTTCATTGACTTTCTACTGCTTTAGGTAGATGAAAGATACAATCCCATGTAAAGAATGAGTTGTATGTATAGAACAACTACTAGATCACTAGATTAGTTAGATTGCTATTTAGAGTGTTCCATTATGATATCCCTTTCCTCAAACATACGAGAGAACTAACTACAAGTACTATAGCTGAAACTAACCTTTCCATTACCCTTACAAACTAGATTAGTTGTCTATTGATTCATTCATTCACTTTCTATTGGTTTGGGTAGATGAAAAATACAATCCCATGTAAAGAATGAGTTGTATGTCTTCCCTTTATACAGAACAACAACTAGATCACTAGATTAGTTAGATTGCTATATAGAGTGTTCCGTTATGATATCCCTTTCCGCAAACATAGGAGAGAACTAATTACAAGTACTAGAGTTATATACACAATCAAATAAGAAGTTCCCTTGCTTCTTTAATGAGCAAGTTAAAGAGTCCATTGAAACTAACCTATCTATTGTGCTTACTAACTAGATGATTCATTCATCCACTTTCTATTGCTTTATGTAGATGAAAGATACAATGCCATGTGAAGAATGAGTTGTATGTATAGAACAACTACTCGATCACTAGATTAGTTAGATTGCCATTTAGAGTGTTCCATTATGATATCCCTTTCCTCAAACATAGGAGAGAACTAACTACAAGTACTATAGCTGAAACTAACCTTTCCATTACACTTACAAACTAGATTAGTTGTCTATTGATTCATTCATTCACTTTCTATTGCATTAGGTAGATGAAAGATACAATCCCATGTAAAGAATGAGTTGTATGTCTTCCCTTTATACAGAACAACAACTAGATCACTAGATTAGTTAGATTGCTATATAGAGTGTTCCGTTATGATATCCCTTTCCGCAAACATAGGAGAGAACTAACTACAAGTACTAGAGTTATATACACAATAAAATAAGAAGTTCCCTTGCTTCCTTAATGAGCAAGTTAAAGAGTACATTGAAACTAACCTATCTATTGTGCTTACTAACTAGATGATTCATTCATCCACTTTCTATTGCTTTATGTAGATGAAAGATACAATGCCAAGTGAAGAATGAGTTGTATGTATAGAACAACAACTAGATCACTAGATTAGATAGATTGCAATTTAGAGCGTTCCATTATGATATCCCTTTCCTCAAACATAGGAGAGAACTAACTACAAGTACTATCGCTGAGACTAACCTTTCCATTACCCTTACAAACTAGATTAGTTGTCTATTGATTCGTTCATTGACTTTCTACTGCTTTAGGTAGATGAAAGATACAATCCCATGTAAAGAATGAGTTGGATGTATAGAACAACTACTAGATCACTAGATTAGTTAGATTGCTATTTAGAGTGTTCCATTATGATATCCCTTCCCTCAAACATACGAGAGAACTAACTACAAGTACTATAGCTGAAACTAACCTTTCCATTACCCTTACAAACTAGATTAGTTGTCTATTGATTCATTCATTCACTTTCTATTGGTTTGGGTAGATGAAAAATACAATCCCATGTAAAGAATGAGTTGTATGTCTTCCCTTTATACAGAACAACAACTAGATCACTAGATTAGTTAGATTGCTATATAGAGTGTTCCGTTATGATATCCCTTTCCGCAAACATAGGAGAGAACTAATTACAAGTACTAGAGTTATATACACAATCAAATAAGAAGTTCCCTTGCTTCTTTAATGAGCAAGTTAAAGAGTCCATTGAAACTAACCTATCTATTGTGCTTACTAACTAGATGATTCATTCATCCACTTTCTATTGCTTTATGTAGATGAAAGATACAATGCCATGTGAAGAATGAGTTGTATGTATAGAACAACTACTCGATCACTAGATTAGTTAGATTGCCATTTAGAGTGTTCCATTATGATATCCCTTTCCTCAAACATAGGAGAGAACTAACTACAAGTACTATAGCTGAAACTAACCTTTCCATTACACTTACAAACTAGATTAGTTGTCTATTGATTCATTCATTCACTTTCTATTGCATTAGGTAGATGAAAGATACAATCCCATGTAAAGAATGAGTTGTATGTCTTCCCTTTATACAGAACAACAACTAGATCACTAGATTAGTTAGATTGCTATATAGAGTGTTCCGTTATGATATCCCTTTCCGCAAACATAGGAGAGAACTAACTACAAGTACTAGAGTTATATACACAATAAAATAAGAAGTTTCCTTGCTTCCTTAATGAGCAAGTTAAAGAGTACATTGAAACTAACCTATCTATTGTGCTTACTAACTAGATGATTCATTCATCCACTTTCTATTGCTTTATGTAGTTTAAAGATACAATGCCATGTGAAGAATGAGTTGTATGTATAGATCAACTACTAGATCACTAGATTAGTTAGATTGCTATTTAGAGTGTTCCATTATGATATCCCTTTCCTCAAACATAGGAGAGGAGTAACTAAAAGTACTATAGCTGAAACTAACCTTTCCATTACCCTTACAAACTAAATTAGTTGTCTATTGATTCATTCATTCACTTTCTATTGGTTAAACTGAGGTGTCATGACACTAGAGGTCATAGGTTCAATTCTTGTCAAGTGCGGGATTATTTATAGTTTATTACTAGCTTTGTAATGCTACTTGTGAAATTGTAATGGTTCAATTATTAAAAAAAGAAAAAAAATAATCATTAGGTAGATGAAAGATACATTCCCATGTAAAGAATGAGTTGTATGTATAGAACAACAACTAGATCACTAGATTAGATAGATTGCTATTTAGAGTGTTCCATTATGATATCCCTTTCCTCAAACATAGGAGAGAACTAACTACAAGTACTATAGCTGAAACTAACCTTTCCATTACCCTTACAAACTAGATTAGTTGTCTATTGATTCGTTCATTGACTTTCTACTGCTTTAGGTAGATGAAAGATACAATCCCATGTAAAGAATGAGTTGTATGTATAGAACAACTACTAGATCACTAGATTAGTTAGATTGCTATTTAGAGTGTTCCATTATGATATCCCTTTCCTCAAACATACGAGAGAACTAACTACAAGTACTATAGCTGAAACTAATCTTTCCATTACCCTTACAAACTAGATTAGTTGTCTATTGATTCATTCATTCACTTTCTATTGGTTTGGGTAGATGAAAGATACAATCCCATGTAAAGAATGAGTTGTATGTCTTCCCTTTATACAGAACAACAACTAGATCACTAGATTAGTTAGATTGCTATATAGAGTGTTCCGTTATGATATCCCTTTCCGCAAACATAGGAGAGAACTAACTACAAGTACTAGAGTTATATACACAATCAAATAAGAAGTTCCCTTGCTTCTTTAATGAGCAAATTAAAGAGTCCATTGAAACTAACCTATCTATTGTGCTTACTAACTAGATGATTCATTCATCCACTTTCTATTGCTTTATGTAGATGAAAGATACAATGCCATGTGAAGAATGAGTTGTATGTATAGAACAACTACTCGATCACTAGATTAGTTAGATTGCCATTTAGAGTGTTCCATTATGATATCCCTTTCCTCAAACATAGGAGAGAACTAACTACAAGTACTATAGCTGAAACTAACCTTTCCATTACACTTACAAACTAGATTAGTTGTCTATTGATTCATTCATTCACTTTCTATTGCATTAGGTAGATGAAAGATACAATCCCATGTAAAGAATGAGTTGTATGTCTTCCCTTTATACAGAACAACAACTAGATCACTAGATTAGTTAGATTGCTATATAGAGTGTTCCGTTATGATATCCCTTTCCGCAAACATAGGAGAGAACTATCTACAAGTACTAGAGTTATATACACAATCAAATAAGAAGTTCCCTTGCTTCCTTAATGATCAAGTTAAAGACTGCATTGAAACTAACCTATCTATTGTGCTTACTAACTAGATGATTCATTCATCCACTTTCTATTGCTTTATGTAGATGAAAGATACAATGCCAAGTGAAGAATGAGTTGTATGTATAGAACAACTACTAGATCACTAGATTAGTTAGATTGCTATTTAGAGTGTTCCATTATGATATCCCTTTCCTCAAACATAGGAGAGGACTAACTACAAGTACTATAGCTGAAACTAACCTTTCCATTACCCTTACAAACTAGATTAGTTGTCTATTGATTCATTCATTCACTTTCTATAGCATTAGGTAGATGAAAGATACAATCCCATGTAAAGAATGAGTTGTATGTATAGAACAACAACTAGATCACTAGATTAGTTAGATTGCTATTTAGAGTGTTCCATTATGATATCCCTTTCCTCAAACATAGGAGAGAACTAACTACAAGTACTATTTCTGAGACTAACCTTTCCATTACCCTTACAAACTAGATTAGTTGTCTATTGGTTCATTCATTCACTTTCTATTGCTTTAGGTAGATTAAAGATACAATCCCATGTAAAGAATGAGTTGTATGTATAGAACAACTACTAGATCACTAGATTAGTTAGATTGCTATTTAGAGTGTTCCATTATGATATCCCTTTCCTCAAACACAGGAGAGAACTAACTACAAGTACAATAGCTGAGACTAACCTTTCCATTACCCTTACAAACTAGATTAGTTGTCTATTGATTAATTCATGTAAAGAATGAGTTGTATGTCTTCCCTTTATACATAACAACAACTAGATCACTAGATTAGTTAGATTTCTATATAGAGTGTTCCGTTATGATATCCCTTTCCGCAAACATAGGAGAGAACTATCTACAAGTACTAGAGTTATATACACAATCAAATAAGAAGTTCCCTTGCTTCCTTAATGATCAAGTTAAAGAGTCTATTGAAACTAACCTATCTATTGTGCTTACTAACTAGATGATTCATTCATCCACTTTCTATTGCTTTATGTAGATGAAAGATACAATGCCAAGTGAAGAATGAGTTGTATGTATAGAACAACAACTAGATCACTAGATTAGATAGATTGCTATTTAGAGCGTTCCATTATGATATCCCTTTCCTCAAACATAGGAGAGAACTAACTACAAGTACTATCGCTGAGACTAACCTTTCCATTACCCTTACAAACTAGATTAGTTGTCTATTGATTCGTTCATTGACTTTCTACTGCTTTAGGTAGATGAAAGATACAATCCCATGTAAAGAATGAGTTGTATGTATAGAACAACTACTAGATCACTAGATTAGTTAGATTGCTATTTAGAGTGTTCCATTATGATATCCCTTTCCTCAAACATACGAGAGAACTAACTACAAGTACTATAGCTGAAACTAACCTTTCCATTACCCTTACAAACTAGATTAGTTGTCTATTGATTCATTCATTCACTTTCTATTGGTTTGGGTAGATGAAAAATACAATCCCATGTAAAGAATGAGTTGTATGTCTTCCCTTTATACAGAACAACAACTAGATCACTAGATTAGTTAGATTGCTATATAGAGTGTTCCGTTATGATATCCCTTTCCGCAAACATAGGAGAGAACTAATTACAAGTACTAGAGTTATATACACAATCAAATAAGAAGTTCCCTTGCTTCTTTAATGAGCAAGTTAAAGAGTCCATTGAAACTAACCTATCTATTGTGCTTACTAACTAGATGATTCATTCATCCACTTTCTATTGCTTTATGTAGATGAAAGATACAATGCCATGTGAAGAATGAGTTGTATGTATAGAACAACTACTCGATCACTAGATTAGTTAGATTGCCATTTAGAGTGTTCCATTATGATATCCCTTTCCTCAAACATAGGAGAGAACTAACTACAAGTACTATAGCTGAAACTAACCTTTCCATTACACTTACAAACTAGATTAGTTGTCTATTGATTCATTCATTCACTTTCTATTGCATTAGGTAGATGAAAGATACAATCCCATGTAAAGAATGAGTTGTATGTCTTCCCTTTATACAGAACAACAACTAGATCACTAGATTAGTTAGATTGCTATATAGAGTGTTCCGTTATGATATCCCTTTCCGCAAACATAGGAGAGAACTAACTACAAGTACTAGAGTTATATACACAATAAAATAAGAAGTTCCCTTGCTTCCTTAATGAGCAAGTTAAAGAGTACATTGAAACTAACCTATCTATTGTGCTTACTAACTAGATGATTCATTCATCCACTTCTATTGCTTTATGTAGATGAAAGATACAATGCCAAGTGAAGAATGAGTTGTATGTATAGAACAACAACTAGATCACTAGATTAGATAGATTGCAATTTAGAGCGTTCCATTATGATATCCCTTTCCTCAAACATAGGAGAGAACTAACTACAAGTACTATCGCTGAGACTAACCTTTCCATTACCCTTACAAACTAGATTAGTTGTCTATTGATTCGTTCATTGACTTTCTACTGCTTTAGGTAGATGAAAGATACAATCCCATGTAAAGAATGAGTTGGATGTATAGAACAACTACTAGATCACTAGATTAGTTAGATTGCTATTTAGAGTGTTCCATTATGATATCCCTTCCCTCAAACATACGAGAGAACTAACTACAAGTACTATAGCTGAAACTAACCTTTCCATTACCCTTACAAACTAGATTAGTTGTCTATTGATTCATTCATTCACTTTCTATTGGTTTGGGTAGATGAAAAATACAATCCCATGTAAAGAATGAGTTGTATGTCTTCCCTTTATACAGAACAACAACTAGATCACTAGATTAGTTAGATTGCTATATAGAGTGTTCCGTTATGATATCCCTTTACGCAAACATAGGAGAGAACTAATTACAAGTACTAGAGTTATATACACAATCAAATAAGAAGTTCCCTTGCTTCTTTAATGAGCAAGTTAAAGAGTCCATTGAAACTAACCTATCTATTGTGCTTACTAACTAGATGATTCATTCATCCACTTTCTATTGCTTTATGTAGATGAAAGATACAATGCCATGTGAAGAATGAGTTGTATGTATAGAACAACTACTCGATCACTAGATTAGTTAGATTGCCATTTAGAGTGTTCCATTATGATATCCCTTTCCTCAAACATAGGAGAGAACTAACTACAAGTACTATAGCTGAAACTAACCTTTCCATTACACTTACAAACTAGATTAGTTGTCTATTGATTCATTCATTCACTTTCTATTGCATTAGGTAGATGAAAGATACAATCCCATGTAAAGAATGAGTTGTATGTCTTCCCTTTATACAGAACAACAACTAGATCACTAGATTAGTTAGATTGCTATATAGAGTGTTCCGTTATGATATCCCTTTCCGCAAACATAGGAGAGAACTAACTACAAGTACTAGAGTTATATACACAATAAAATAAGAAGTTTCCTTGCTTCCTTAATGAGCAAGTTAAAGAGTACATTGAAACTAACCTATCTATTGTGCTTACTAACTAGATGATTCATTCATCCACTTTCTATTGCTTTATGTAGTTTAAAGATACAATGCCATGTGAAGAATGAGTTGTATGTATAGATCAACTACTAGATCACTAGATTAGTTAGATTGCTATTTAGAGTGTTCCATTATGATATCCCTTTCCTCAAACATAGGAGAGGAGTAACTACAAGTACTATAGCTGAAACTAACCTTTCCATTACCCTTACAAACTAAATTAGTTGTCTATTGATTCATTCATTCACTTTCTATTGGTTAAACTGAGGTGTCATGACACTAGAGGTCATAGGTTCAATTCTTGTCAAGTGCGGGATTATTTATAGTTTATTACTAGCTTTGTAATGCTACTTGTGAAATTGTAATGGTTCAATTATTAAAAAAAGAAAAAAAATAATCATTAGGTAGATGAAAGATACATTCCCATGTAAAGAATGAGTTGTATGTATAGAACAACAACTAGATCACTAGATTAGATAGATTGCTATTTAGAGTGTTCCATTATGATATCCCTTTCCTCAAACATAGGAGAGAACTAACTACAAGTACTATAGCTGAAACTAACCTTTCCATTACCCTTACAAACTAGATTAGTTGTCTATTGATTCGTTCATTGACTTTCTACTGCTTTAGGTAGATGAAAGATACAATCCCATGTAAAGAATGAGTTGTATGTATAGAACAACTACTAGATCACTAGATTAGTTAGATTGCTATTTAGAGTGTTCCATTATGATATCCCTTTCCTCAAACATACGAGAGAACTAACTACAAGTACTATAGCTGAAACTAATCTTTCCATTACCCTTACAAACTAGATTAGTTGTCTATTGATTCATTCATTCACTTTCTATTGGTTTGGGTAGATGAAAGATACAATCCCATGTAAAGAATGAGTTGTATGTCTTCCCTTTATACAGAACAACAACTAGATCACTAGATTAGTTAGATTGCTATATAGAGTGTTCCGTTATGATATCCCTTTCCGCAAACATAGGAGAGAACTAACTACAAGTACTAGAGTTATATACACAATCAAATAAGAAGTTCCCTTGCTTCTTTAATGAGCAAATTAAAGAGTCCATTGAAACTAACCTATCTATTGTGCTTACTAACTAGATGATTCATTCATCCACTTTCTATTGCTTTATGTAGATGAAAGATACAATGCCATGTGAAGAATGAGTTGTATGTATAGAACAACTACTCGATCACTAGATTAGTTAGATTGCCATTTAGAGTGTTCCATTATGATATCCCTTTCCTCAAACATAGGAGAGAACTAACTACAAGTACTATAGCTGAAACTAACCTTTCCATTACACTTACAAACTAGATTAGTTGTCTATTGATTCATTCATTCACTTTCTATTGCATTAGGTAGATGAAAGATACAATCCCATGTAAAGAATGAGTTGTATGTCTTCCCTTTATACAGAACAACAACTAGATCACTAGATTAGTTAGATTGCTATATAGAGTGTTCCGTTATGATATCCCTTTCCGCAAACATAGGAGAGAACTAACTACAAGTACTAGAGTTATATACACAATAAAATAAGAAGTTCCCTGGCTTCCTTAATGAGCAAGTTAAAGAGTCCATTGAAACTAACCTATCTATTGTGCTTACTAACTAGATGATTCATTCATCCACTTTCTATTCCTTTATGTAGTTGAAAGATACAATGCCATGTGAAGAATGAGTTGTATGTATAGATCAACTACTAGATCACTAGATTAGTTAGATTGCTATTTAGAGTGTTCCATTATGATATCCCTTTCCTCAAACATAGGAGAGGAGTAACTACAAGTATTATAGCTGAAACTAACCTTTCCATTACCCTTACAAACTAAATTAGTTGTCTATTGATTCATTCATTCACTTTCTATTGCATTAGGTAGATGAAAGATACATTCCCATGTAAAGAATGAGTTGTATGTATAGAACAACAACTAGATCACTAGATTAGATAGATTGCTAGTTAGAGCGTTCCATTATGATATCCCTTTCCTCAAACATAGGAGAGAACTAACTACAAGTACTATAGCTGAAACTAACCTTTCCATTACCCTTACAAACTAGATTAGTTGTCTATTGATTCGTTCATTGACTTTCTACTGCTTTAGGTAGATGAAAGATACAATCCCATGTAAAGAATGAGTTGTATGTATAGAACAACTACTAGATCACTAGATTAGTTAGATTGCTATTTAGAGTGTTCCATTATGATATCCCTTTCCTCAAACATAGGAGAGAACTAACTACAAGTACTATAGCTGAAACTAACCTTTCCATTACCCTTACAAACTAGATTAGTTGTCTATTGATTCATTCATTCACTTTCTATTGGTTTAGGTAGATGAAAGATACAATCCCATGTAAAG
>JAHHQI010000275.1:0-15899 GCA_028274465.1 Plantago ovata | reverse complement strand
AAAGCGAAGAGCAAGAAATTTAATTGAAGAAATAAAGAACGATGAGACAACAGCAGAAAAAACATATGTTACAATGGATATGTTCGAGAGCGCCACGAAGGGCCCGAATGAAAATTGTTCGAAAATAATGCAAGTACGGAAATGGAAAAATTACAACATGCCCGAGCATCTCGGTCTTCAGAAGGTCCCCGGTCCTAGCGAGTACGGCTATCGGTAAGTCAGTAACCAGGAGTGGCCGCGCTTGTAGCTCCTCGCGCATGGCGTATTACTAGCTCGAAACCTCAGCGTTTGTCGCGCCCTTGAGCTTTTGACTTCCTTGATGGCCTCTCATACATGACGCAGCTCAGGCGCACGAAGTCAGCTGCTCGCCCAATGACCGATCACTCAGCTTCACCCAAGCAGCATTCCGAAGAGCCGCCTTCCTCCTCGAACGGGTAGAGGATCCCGCTCCATAAAACTAGGGCACCCAGCGGGGAGGTAAGCTGTTTGCTAGGGGTATGGAACTTCGTGGGTCGTCACCAGCTCACCAAACTCGCAACCGCTCGGCATCTCCTCGAGATCTCCTCGACGGATAAGGAGTCAGGTCCTCGCGCCTTCTAGGATGTAAGTCCTCGCGGTCATCAGGATCGAAATCAACAGGGAGCAAGTTGACCCTCTTCAACTGGCCAACGCATGAGAAGAATCCCATCCCGCGAGACGAGCCACTTGCCCGTCTCTCTGAGCCATCTTGTACGTGGCCGAGGACATGAAGTCGCGAGCAGCAAGCGACTCGACTACCTTTCAGAAAAGACAGGAATTGCGTGCCTTAAACTTTTCCATGCAAATGGATAAAGTAGCATACGCACCCTGAAAGCCCTTGCTCCTGATGTTTCTTTGGAGAGCTCCCATTCTCGAGCTCATCCACCTTGATTCTCAGCTTCCCGGCCGTCAGTTTCCGAAGCCTTCACCCTGGGTTTCCGAAGCCCTGAGCTTCTTCTCTCGAGGTCCTCGATCACGCCCCAATGTCGGCGCGATCAGCGGCAACTTGGCCATATGCCCTCCTTTAAATTCTCGAGCTACAAAAGGAAGACACAGTTACGAGGAGGAAAATTTTACACTTAGAAAAATTTTACAACCGAAGAGAAAGAGGGAAAGTACCTGAAGCGAGCACATGCTCAGCTCGTGTGCCCGAGAGGCTCGCTCATCTGGATGAGCCGCTTCACTTCATCACCAGAAGCGGCCACCTTACCCGTTTCCGGGCAGGTTTCATTATTTCCTCCGAGAGTGAGCTTCCCTCGCTCCCTTCTTGGCACTGGCTTCTTGGGCCTCTTCTCAGCCTCGATCGTGTTAAGGGCCTCCTCCTCGGCCTCTTTGGCCTCCTTACCTTCTTCGCCGCAGCCTCCTCCTCGGCCCTCTTTATGGCCTCCACGGGGTCTCCCCTTGTATCGAGCCCCTTTGCACACCAGAGCATCCCGATGATGCGCGGCGTTCCGGGGGAGTCAAGTTAAGAGAACCAAGGATCTTGGTCTCCTTGTTTGCCAGCCGTTGCTTTCTTTCGCCTTTGTTCCTCTTTCGCGCGCTAGAGTCTTCGACATGATCCACTGGAACCATAGGCTGCAAGGGAAAAAAACACAGTTAGTAAGATCGAGGAGCTCGAAATCGAATAGGAAGGAAAAAAGCGAGAACATACTCAAAACACGCAAAGCAAGGAAAGAAAAAACAAAGTATACAAGCTATTTTTTCTAAGCTTACCGAAGAGGACTTTCTTTGTATATCGGTTCCCGATATACCCCCGTGTATGAGTAAGGCGAAAGGCTCGCCAAGAAGAAGTGGCTGGAGGACTAGTCCCCAGTAAAGACTTCTCGGATGTGGTCCCCGATTCTGCTCCTCGAGCTCCAGACCCAAGGGTCGGACTCCTCGGGCAGGGATGCTTGTCCGCAATTTTTCCCCTAAACATAAGTTGGGAACACCCCACCCACTCCGCCTCCTCCTCATGTTAGGCAACCTCCTCTCTTGATGTAGAAGTACCTATGAAACCACTTATACCCCGAGGAGCTGGGAGCGGCCATGATGAAACCCAGACCTGGTCGCGCATTGAAGTAGTAAGAAATACTTGTTCCCTGAGCTCATCGAGACTCGGAACAGTTGGTTGAAATTATGGAAGTTGAGCGCGATTCCTCTCTTCATGCAAAAGACTCCAAAGCACACCAAGGTTCCAAAGGCACTTGGCACCAGTTGCCCAAGGAGCGACCCCAGAGTGTTGAAGATATCTCGGAAGGCATCACAAAATGGAAGTATCCATCCTCGATCCAAGCTCAAGCAATGAACGGCCATGTACCCAGGAGGAGCATTGTAAAAAGTCTGGTCCTCCTTGGGCACGAGGATATCAAATTTATTCTCAGGAAGAGAATACTTCCATCTGAGGGTAGGAATCTCTTCGACTTTGACAGTGGAAGAGGTGGTCGGGATAATACCATCCTCATTCTTCTCGCCCTCCGGATCGGGGAGGTCAACGGTGCGGGCACTCTTCGTAAACTTCTTCTCAGCAGCCTTAGTGGCTTTAGGCTCAGGCTCCTCGACAACTTTGGCCTTTTTAGCCTTACCAGAGCGAGAACGCTTGCTCGCCCTCTTCTTCGCCTTCTTCTCATCGGCAGCCATCTGAGCAGGCGCATTTCATACTCCGGCTTCTCGAGCGGATTGGGTGCTCGGGTCTCACTCGGGAAAGTAAAATCTATCGTGGTCGGATCAATGGATTGATAGCTAGTCTCCTCCTCGCGTGCGAATCTGTTCGCATCTCTAATGGCCCGTCTTTGCCCTTCCGAGAAGGAAGGAGACATAGTGCTCGGACCAGCTTCATCCCGATTGGCATCTCCGATCGCCAAAGGAACTTCCTCCTCCTCCTCGTCGGTAATAACGGCCCTCCTAGTGGTTTGAGGGGGAAATCTGACCCTCTTCGGTGGAGGACTAGTCCGAGGAGAGGTAGCTTCATCATCCTCCTCACTCTCCTCCTCAGTCTCATCGCTATCGACGATCTGCACTGGGATAGGGGCCTTCCCGTGTTGGACCGAGTGTTCACCCTCCTCATAAAGCGACAGGCTAACTCCGGCCTCTTTGTATCATCCATCTCCTCGATCCTTACTTCTGCAAGAGGTACCACATGAACCGCCCCATAGTTGCGGCCATGAACTTGGGCAGCGCGAGTAATCAACTCTGCGGACACCCCAGGGTTTGAAGGACCACCCTCCGCCTCCGTCCGATCGTCGATGAAATCATCATCCTCGGTACGGCGCCTCTTACGACTCACCAGCTGATACAGATCTTCCTCGCTCTCTGTATCTTCATCTCCCTCCTCGGCATTAGCATCGCCGCCTTCTTCACCTGCGGATGCCTCCTCCTCGCCACCATGCTCAACTTGGTGCTCCTCGGCAGCTTGCTCCATCGTATCGTCTAGAAAAGTTGCCGATACGTCTGACGTATCAGGCGACGTAGTATGGTCGCTCCCATACTCTCCGGCGGCCGACTGGTTCTGACTGTCGTCGCTCCTCTCGGACATCCTAAAGGTGGCAAAGCAGAAATAAGGATGGTTTGTGATAGTCCGAGAGGTCCTTTTAGGTATATTCATTATGTTCGACCGCCCGAACGGAGAAAAATCTCAAAAGATAGTGCAAAAAAGAGATACAAGAAGTTATACTACGAGCGACCAACCGCTCGAAACAAGCAAGAGCGAGGAGCCAAGCACAGGTAAACAACAAGAGCGAGCAAGCGAGCATGCCAACAAGTAAATCGAGGAGTATACGAGCGACCAACCCTCGAAAAAACAGAAGGCTCCTACAGTAAAGTTATGGACATACGCTAAGGAGGAGGCAATAGGGGTTTACAGCAAAATAAAAAGGCGTAAGGGGGAATTACTTCTACGGACATGCGAGTCAACCGATTGGATTAAGGCATGTGATTACAATGGTCAGTTTACGGGTTTTTAAGTCCAAGGCCGTTCTTAGGCCGCCGCCCACCGGCAGAGATTCAGGCAACAAACAGGGGAAAAATGTAAAGGGCGAAACCGAAAGCAAAGGGCGAAACCGAAAGCAAAAGAGCAGAAAAATGCAAGCAAAAAGGGAAGTAATTAAAGGCAAGTAATCGAAAACTTACTTGTTATTAAGTTGGTAAAGGTTGGAAGCCGGAAAGAAAGCCGGAAAAGTTGAAAGTTCGCCTGAAATCGGTTCTGGCCGTCGGAAAGTATTCCTCGCACTACGCTTGTCTCGATCACCTTGCTCGTCGATCACTGGATTATGCTCCTCGCTCTCTCTTTTTGCTCTGAATATTCGGATTGCGAAAAGTGTGGAATGACCGAGTATCGAGACTATTTATAGAAGGGTATCTCGGGGATACGAAACGACGCATGCCCTCGCTCCATCCGGATCGACCACGTGGCCATGATCAACGGCCCAGATTACGGCCGCCTGGCGAATTACCTATTTTGCCCTCCACGCTCCCGCTCGGGCTCGGACACAGTT
The DNA here is from genome assembly GCA_028274465.1 of Plantago ovata. Classification (NCBI taxonomy): domain Eukaryota; kingdom Viridiplantae; phylum Streptophyta; class Magnoliopsida; order Lamiales; family Plantaginaceae; genus Plantago; species Plantago ovata. The sequence continues at coordinate 11,409 of JAHHQI010000275.1, read as the reverse complement.
TCCAATGCCGGCGCGAATTACCTAATCACAGTAGATAATTCGTAGCGCGAGCACCGCACAACTTGGGAAAGGGATAGATCGACGACCAAAATCTTTCCTCCTCGAGACCTTACAGGGAAAAAAGGATGGCAAGACAAAAAATCGACGGACACGTGGCCATGGTTCGAGGAGCCACTCTTAGAAATATCTCTCCTCGAGATATTTGGCAAAGAAAAAGCGGCAGGAAGTCATTCCATTCCTTTCTCACAAATATCTTTTTTGTTGATGAAATCGTAAAACTGTATGATTCATCCAAAAGGGGCATGATAATAACTTTTTTTGCATAACGGATTATTAGTTACCCGTTGGATTTATCAGGACATTTTCCGCTAAGTAATCTATATGAATCACTAATCTTCCTATCATGGAGTTTTTCCCTTATTCATATAGTTTCCATTTTCGAGTCGATAAATTATACGCCCTCTGGTTGAAACATAAGGACTTACTTCAATTTTGACTTTATCTCCCGGCAGTATCCGTATAAACTACGTCGTATCTTTCAGGAAGTCATTCCATTCCATTCTCACAAATATCTCTCCTCGAGATATTTGGCAAAGAAAAAGCGGCAGGAAGTCATTCCATTCCACTCTCACAAATATCTCTCCTCGAGATATTTGGCAAAGAGAAAGCGGCAGGAAGTCATTCCATTCCTTTCTCACAAATATCTCTCCTCGAGATATTTGGCAAAGAAAAAGCGGCAGGAAGTCATTCCATTCCACCAAGGAATACTTACCCGGATCCGATCTCTGCCCAGCAAACATACCTCTTTTCATACGGTCCGAGCAACGTCTGCTCGCACCCTATAAAAAGGGGGGGGGAGGGAGAGATAGGAGGAGGGAAAGATACCAAGGTGCGAATACGAAAATCTTTTTTCGCCCACTACTAGTCGAGGCTCTGCTCGACCTCTACTTCAACATAGTTCCTCAACTATCTTCTACAAAGATACTTGGAAACTAGGGGGACATATGTTAGTGTTGAAATATGTCCAGTCCGCATGTACGAACTGGAGCGGTCTAATAGCGCGACAAAGCATCATAGGCCGTCCCTCAAGGGGCACGACCACACCCAAGTATGTCACTAAGGTGTGGACCGACCAACATAGGGTCCGACCATCACTGGGAGGACAACCCTCAAAATAAGCTCCTCACAAGGACAAAGCTGCCAGTGAGCTCGAGGAGCATCTCTCGGGCTCGAGGAGACCTTACGTCAAGGTAACGCTCCTTGACAGAAACTGAGCAGGACACTATTCGCACCTTCCACGTACAAGGAAGGCTCGAGGACCTCGAGCGACCAGCCATGGTTGCTCCCTTGGGCCAAGACCCATGGACCTCCTTAATGGGCCTGGGCCGAGGAAGGCCTCAATCCTACCCGTACACGTGTCGCGATCCTACGCTACCGGAAGGTGAAAGGCCACAAGTATATAAAGGCCTCATTTACTCTCAACAGAAAGCATTAATAACACCTCTCAACCACCACATTTACTACTCGTACTAGGGAAGCCTCACAACTCCCTACTCGTAAAGTCGCCTCTCCGGTCTGATACCTTACAGACCGGGCAAGAGACACTAACCCCCCCCCCCTCTAGTCTATTTCAGGTACGAGGAAGCTACAAGAAGGCTCACTTCCTATCTTAGAGGAACACTACATGAAGAAGAACTAGAATGACTTAGATTAGTGATTTACTGCAAACTTAGAAAGAAACACGAATTACCCTTCAACAGTTTCTCTGTCATTTTTTTTCTTACAGCAACCAGGTGGATGCACATTCTGGGAGTGGACTGATCCGGAGCTCAGTGATTACTACCGCAACGTCATTGTTGCTGCTATCAATGATCAGATGCAAATGCATCGTGAGCTCCTCGGATTAAGGGCATTGGTGACCCGCCTCCAGAATCAACTACTTGGTCGCCAAGTCCAGTTCACCCCCTTCCTCGTATGTCTGTGCATCATGCAATGGTAGGTTTGAACCTGAATGAGCCACCGGAAACGCCAATTCGTCTGAGCTTGGGGTCATCTGAGGTCGGTCCATCCGGAACAAATATGTGAACTAATGTGGCAGCAACTTAAATCTCCAGCGTTCTCCACCTTTTGTCATCAATCTACCTAGTAAGCTTGTGTACAAACGAAGAATAAATTTATAAAGAAAAAAAAATATCATCAACTGGCAATGAAGCCTATTTTCAAATTCGGCAGAGTCCAGTTAATGTATTCGGTTCTATTTGCAATGAATGAAGAATAACGTTGGAGATTAATACTTGGTTTACATTGTTTGTTCAATTTCTTCACTAATTTGCACCACAACTTTAAAAATGTCTGAAGAATAAATTTAATCTCATAATGCTCTGTTTTCGATAAAGAGATGAAAGTCACAGTACCAAAAACCTTGGACAGCAGTAGCCTTCATATAATTCAATCTGACGGCCAAAACAGAGTTCCGATTTTTTTTTTTCAAATAGTTGACCGGCAATTTACGAAATCATGCTCTCATTTCCGTCAACTTATCAATTTAGACCCAAAGTCAATATTTTGTCAACCAAAAAATATGTGCTTCTCGTATCACATTAAAAAAACGTATTAACGTTTTTTCATTCAAAGTACAAACACGAACTAACCAAAAATTATTTCGCGTCTCAATCATAGTTAATACTCCCCCGAACGGTTACTCTGCAACGACTATATGACCGTTGGCCTATTCCTCCGACAATTCACATATCAATTCATTAACCCTAACCCCCAAATTACTTGTTGTGAATTCTCACACTACATCACCAAGATGAGCTCATCAAGTAGTTCAGCAAAATCTGAGAAACCTAGAAGATGCTATTGCGGTGGTCTATCTCCTCTGGGTGTTTCAAGAGCAATCATAAACCCCGCTCGCCGGTTTTGGGGATGCTGCAATTTCCCTGATGAGGTTTGATTTTCTTCTATGAGTTGTAATTCCGCACATTAATACTATATTTTTGTTTTAATATTTGATAAAATTACAGAAATCTATGTGTAATTATTTCAAATGGAAAGATGTAGAGATTGATGATTACTACAAGGATGTGATCGTAACAACTTGGGATAAGGAAGTGGCGCTGAATAGAGATTTAAGTAGAATGAGAAATGAGATGTTACTTGTTCAACGAGCTCTGGATGAGGCGAAAGCTAAAATAGGGGCCATGGAGTTGAATGAGGCAAGAAGTAATGAGCATAATCAGGCTATCCATAGGGAGCTCTTGGCCAAAGAGATTGAGTTGGAGGACAGAGAGCAACAACTTGCTGATAAACATGAAGAATCACATGCTAGGGAGCAAGTTATGCTTCAGGTTGAGCAGGACTTAAAGAACAAAGCTCAATCACTTGTGGCTATGAGTATGGAGTTAACTACCAAAACAAACATCATTGAAGAGAAACAGATTTCAATTGATGTGATGGAGAATATAATTAGTCAGAGGGATATGGAGCTCCGTAAAGCAGCTACCGATATCGAAGAAGCTCGATTGATCAACAAAACTCAACAAGCAACAATATGCATGTTATTGCAGACAATGTGTTATTGTAATATCTGTGATTGCTGCTATACTGCTAAAAAAATGATTACAATCTAGTTTATGTAGTAGAATATGAAAACTTTGGTATGCAAATAACGATTGAAGAGTAGTATTGAATCTCATGTTTCAAGCTTTCATACTGCCTTCCCCTGTTTCTGGTAAGTCGCTAGTTGAAAAATCTCCAAAGTTGCTACAGTCTATTATTACGTTTCTCTTCAATATGAACAAACGTGTTTCCACTAATATATACTGTGTAATTTTTTCAGATAAGGGGTAGTCCAGTAATTCCATGCTATTGGGCTCCAAAAACACTCTAAGGGCTGTATTAACTTAAAAAAACCAAACACATGTTGCTGTCCAAATGCATGCCGCAGTAATTTGTCCGATATAAAACCAAACACATTGTTATACTGATTTTTTTGGTCAAAACCCCCCAAAATCACATGTACATCTACCCGGGCAGCTGCAACATGTAATTCCAAGGTGTTGATTGTATTTTTACATGTACCAAAACCAATCGCACCCTAAGGCGACATGGTGTGATTTTTCTATGTTTGTGAATGATTTTAAATTGTTGCTTAAAATTTTAACAAACCATTTTAAAACCATAACAACTTATTAAAACTATCATATCATCTCTTAAAATACGTCAAATAACGTTAAAATCATAACATAAACTTTTAATGCTAACAATTTAAAACCATACTGCGAATGGTCTGACCGACAAAGTAAGCTAAAAGATCAGACATTTTCATTGGCCGCTTCCTATACTTTGACATAGTTAAGAAATTTGAATTGTAATATTTGAAAATTTGAAAATTGCACTGGGATGTCGAACAATAGGCACTGCTTTAGATTACAAGATATACATATTATCCGATTTCATTAAAAATAAATAAATAAATGAAACGATATAAAATGAGAGCAATTCTTTTTCTTTTTTAAACGGCAAAAAGGCTTTTTGTTTTTTTTTTACTTTTTGAAACGACAAATTTTACAACTACCCCTACACTAATATTATACAAACTTTCTAAACCACCTTATTTCTCCACGAGTAAGTATATGGAGAGGTAGATCTTTCCTATATAGTAGGAAAGGCTGGTTTCACCTTAAAAAACCAAATTCGGTCAGCCAAAAATTAGAATCCGGTCAGGTAATTTTAATATAAATAGACAACAAATCTCAGATCTCACCATTCTATCCCTCCCTTTCTCTCTCTAAAGCTGCACACAACGTCATTTTCTCTCTCTAAAATTAACAGCAATGGCGTTTCACCGTTCTCAAACACCTCGCCACCGCCACAACGGCCAAATCTCAACCAATAAGGTCAACAACGTGCTCAGATCTGATTGTTGATGAAGGAGGTCAACGAATCTGATTGTTTTCGCCTCAATAGTGCTTTGGATCTTCAACATCGTTTACCGGGAGCAATCGGAGAACGTCGATGGTGAAGCTACCGAATCTCTGTACGGAGGCGTTGTTGTAGACATGGTTGGTGTTGCGATGGTGACGCAACCGATTTAGTTGCTGCAACGTCGGAGCATCGCGGCAAAGAAGGTCACGCACAATAGAATGAATTCGGGTGGGATATTTTGCTGCCTCAACTCATAGATAATAGATTGAATACGGCACCATTTTTTATTATGTTAGATTTTGTTGAATTGAATGTGGTTGTGGAAATTTAAGTCTCAATATGATAATATCGATGTGCTTTATAGTTTATAAGATTGATTGTCTGCTCGTGGATCCTTAAACTACTTATACTATTATGATTTATTTAATGCTATATGCTTTATTATATGGCATTAACTGGAGTACTGTTGTTAGGTTTCATATTATTCCTTTCAAAATAGAAATTATTATTCTCTAAGAACCAACTGTGGTCTGGCTGAAGAGGTAGGAGACATGGTGTGGTTATTAATATTTTTGTTGTGGTTTGAAGAATTTGTGGTAAGGTTTTAAACATCCTTGATGTGATTTTTAGTTCCAATTGCATATTATTATTGTGTTGTACTTTTAAGAGATTTTTGTGTAGTTTTAATATTGTGATTTTAAGAAAGATATAATGCTACTTTGTTTAATTTGTCTATTGGTTTTAAGGGTATATGGTGTGGTTATAAGAATCTTTGTTGCGGTTTTAAGAACCAGCGTTAAGGTTTTAAGCACCATTGATATGATTTTTAGCTCCAGCTGCGTGTTACTGTTGTGATACAATTTTAAAAGATTTTGTGTGGTTTTAACTCCTGTTGTTGTGGTTTTAATAAATATATAATGTTGTTGTGTTGGGTTTGTACATTGTATGGTTTCAAGAGGAAATGGTGTGGTTATAATTATCTTTGTTGTGGTTTTAATAAGTCGTAACATTGTTAATATGATTTCTAGCTTTAGTTGTATATTTTAATAGATTTTGGTGTGATTTAATTCCTATTGTTGTGGTCGTAAGAAATATATAATGCTATTGTTTGGTGTTTGTCCACTGTATGGTTTTATGGTGAAATGGTGTGGTTATAAGTATCTTTGTTGTGGTTTTAAGAACACGTTAAGGTTCTAAGCATTTTTTATATATTGTTGTATTATAGTTTAAGATATTTGGTGTGTTTTTAATATCTGTTGTTGTGGTTTTAAGAAATATATAATGATATCCTGTGTTAGGTTTGTTGGTATGGTTTTAAGAGGACATGGTGTGATTATAATATTTTTGTTATGGTTTTAAGAATTTGTGTTAAGGTTCTAAGAATAATTGATATGATTTTTAGCTTTTTTTTAGCTTCACTTGCATGTTACTGTTGTGCTATAGTTTTAAGAGATTTTGGTGTGTTTTTAATTCTTGTTTTGTGGTTTTAAGAAATACGTTGGAATTGTCCATGGTATGGTTTTAAGGGGACATGGTGGGGTTATAAGTGTCTTTGTTGTGGTTTTAAGAACTCATATAAGATTCTTTGTATCCTTAAAATGATTTTTATTTTCAGTTGCATGTTACTGTTGTGTTATGGTTTAAGATATTGTGGTGTTGTTTTTATTCCTTTTGTTGTGGTTTTAAGAAATATATAATGGTATTGTGTTGAGTTTGTCCCGTGTACGGTTTTAAGGGGATATGGTGTGATTTTAACGAGAGTTCTTATTGTTTTAAGCAAGTGTTCATGATGTCAATCGAGTTTGATGAAGGAAGGCAATAACTAGAAGTTCTCCAACAAGTTTATAAAAAACAAAGCACAGAATATTTCCACATTGTAATGAATAATGTTTCAAGAAGCTTATTGTAAACTTGTTCATTGACATTTTAATTGCAATCCTCAAATATTTAGACTTGTTTAATAGTGATTTTTTTTATATTTGTGAAGATTTAGATTGTCGCTTAAAACTATAAGAAACCATCTTAAACCATATTGTTACTTCTTAAAACCATCACATCAACTCTTAAAACTACACCAGATGACAGTTAGATCCATAACAAAAACTCTCAATGCTAACAAGTTAAAATATACACCATAACCTTTTAAAACCACACCAAATGACGTTAATATCATCACAGAAACTTTTAATGCTAACAACTTAAAACCACACCATAATCCCTTAAAAACATACTGCGAACGGTCTGACCGATCGGGCATACCAAATAAGTTAAGAACCAGGCCTTTCAAGAATATAGGAAAGGCTGGCCTCTCCCTAGGCTTTAGCTTTCTCCACACCTAAACCAACCTTATAACTCCACCACCGCCGGGGATCGAATCCGGCGCCTCTCCTTTACTATCTCAACTCCTTACCGCTGCACCACCTTATGACTCCAAAAAAGACTTCTATTAATACGAGAGTATAAGAAATACTCCCCACACATTTACAACATAAATACACGGAACAAATCTCCGGATTACGAAAAAGTTTACAACTAAGAACTCCAACGTTATTCATCCCAATGTAGTGTACCAACAGAAACTAAGTTACATAGTTTAATTCTCCAACATCAATTCGCATTCCAAAATCCCACGGTGAAAGCGAAACCAGACCTAATTAAGAGAGAGTTATAAACCGCTCCTTTCAATTATTCACAGCGGCCAATTTCTCAGGTTACACCAGCAGCCACCATCAAACCGTAAGCAAACCAATGAAATTATCCAACAAAGATACCATATAGCTAAAACCAACCAGTCCACAGTTTTTGAAATATCCGTCTCATCATAATCAAAACCTCCCTTTATTAGAGATCCATCATGAAAACAATACTAACGTGGGTCTTACACCCGTACATACCCACCAATATTAAGAGCATACGGCCCCTTACCCCTTAGAATGATAAGCAAGAGGGTGAGGTGTTTAAACTACACCCTAACAATTTACCGTGATTGGAAATTAACCACCAAAACTGTTAGTTCCTTAAAATAGAATGAGTCGTATGACGTAATAAATTTAAATCACAATCCACGGTTTCCACATTAAAAACAAAAAGAAGAAAATCCCACTACTTCTTTCTTATTATATATTTCTTTTTATGATCCTTATAGTGATTATAATACTGATCCATGTAGCGTTGTTTTACTACTGGATTAATAAGTTATACATTGGGTAACCTTATTAAAATTTAGTGTTCTGTCGATTAATTGACAACCAAATAACTAAACTTGACTAATATGAAATTCCATGTTTTAATTATTAGCATGACTGCGCCTGCAACTCGCCCGCCTTTTGTGCTTACGTGCATTGATCAATCATCTCATTTTAAGTCACTTGAGGTTAACTATGAATGATTAATATTACAATAACAATTTAATTACTTTATTTAATTAATTTCGATTAAATTGAAATTGTCTAACTATAATCAAAATTTAGTATGGAGTGTTTGATATATATACAAAAATTTAAATTAAGTAATATTTAGTGTTTAAAATGCAAACAATCACTTAAATAATAATACTTTACTTTAGGGTAATTTTCATACAGACCCCCTGTTAGTTTCATCAATTACAAATCTTCCCCTGTTAGTTCAACAATAACATATTTCCCCTTGTTAGTGAAAAACAATTACATCTAGCCCAACGACTTTGACTTTCGGCGAATTAAGGCCTGAAAATGATAAATTTTCCCTCATTTAAAATTCAGATTTCTTCAACACCCAAACACCATCAACTTTTTGCACATTTGACTCTAAAATTTATTATTTTACAAATTAACCTACATAACCTTTTTAACTTTCAAAAGTATCCAAAATATTTTTGTAAACAAGTCCCTACACTTTTTATATTTCAATATAAGCCTAAAAAATATTAAAACCAAAAAATAATAATAATAATTCCAAAAAATTAATAATTAAAAAAAACAAAAAAAAAGAAAAAGAAAAACCATATCGGAGCTAACAGCTCGGCAAGAGCTGCACAGCTCCGATCAGAGCTATTTACACCTCCGACGAAGCTGCATAGCTCCGATCGGAGCTAAATACAGATCCGGCGGAGCTGTGCAGCTCCGATCGTAGCTGTTTACAGCTCCGGCGGAGCTGTGTGAAACAACTATGTCGGAGCTGTCAACAACTCCGACGAGTTGTCCAACTAGAGAAACAGCACCGTCGGAGCTGTGTAAAAACAGTTCCGACGGAGCTTTTTCTCCGGTTGGACAACTCCGATACCGGAAAAAATTCTGGTACCAGAGTTTAGAGCTTGAAGAAGAAGGTGTTAAATAAAAAAGAAAAAGAAAATCTAGAAAATAGGAAAAGGTAAATGAAAGAAGAAAAATGTAAAACAATAATATTGGTAAGGGCATGTTTGGGGTGAGAATAAAATCTTAAGGTTTATAACTTGGTCAACATTTTTTGTTAAAATAGGGTTAGATGTAATTGTTGAACTAGCAGGGAAAAATTCGTAATTAGGTGTAGTAGTGGGGGTAGTTTTTGGAAATTTTCCTTTACTTTATTTAACAATTTATTAACTTTCTTACTTTTTAGTTGTTTAAAACTCCAAAATTATCTCCCTGGATGCTTTTAACTTACGACGATTAGTTTGCTTAATTATAGGGAACCAAATGAATAAGTAGGAAAAACAAATATCAAAAAATTATTTATTCAAATAGAAAGACAGATAATTATTAATTAAACATTTACAAACACACTCGGTGGTAGTCATTTTGCAAATGAAGATCAAATTGTGATTTCAAATTCAGTTATTAGGATATAGATGAATATTAGATGAATATGTTATAGGGAATTTTACGTTTGGACTCCCTTTTATGAGACCACTAACTGAATAGGTCCCCCTTACGCAAAGAATTACGTCTGGCCTTAAAATAAGCAATTGGCATTGACCAGCTTATTTGCTACTGTTCCTTATGCTCTCTCCAAACACGGCCTTACTCCTTATTTGCAATTTAATCTTTTTTTCATTTTTTATTTCTTCTCCAATTTTTTCTTCTTCTTCTTTATTTAAACTGTCGAATTCCGGTATCTGACAGAACTCCAGATCGGAGCTCTGCAGCTCCAGATCTCCGATGGAGCTCTGTAAGAGTCAGAGCTCCGATGGAGATCCGTTCCGAATTCCGATCACCAGACCGGAATCCGGCACCTCTAAACACAACAAGAACAAAAATTGGAGAAAAAAGAAAAAAAAAAAGGATTAAATTGCAAATTTGGAGTAAGGCCGTGTTTGGAGAGAGCATAAGGAACAGTAGCAAATAAGCTGGTCAACTCCAACAGATTATTTAGGGGCCAGATGTAATTCTTTGCATAACGAGGGCCCATTCGTTAAATGGCTTTATAAGTGTTAATGTTAAAATATGTCCAATTCGTTGTACGAACTAAGAGACGAATTAACAGTACAGAGGTCCGACATGAAGGGCACAAGGGTCCGGTACCTGTGCCCTTGCCCGACCAACAAAGGTACTCTAGGAACAAGTCTTGTCGGAACAAGGTCCGATATACAACCCGAGTTGTATGATTCCATGGACCATGGATCAAGACATGCTACAAGAAGAAAAATGTCCGACACACTTTGTATCGGACTTATGGGAAAAAACACCTAGTCATACTTCGGGTCTCTGTTGCTAATGGAACTCAGACTCTTAAGTCGGACCCTAACTCGGACCTTGTGTCGGTAGTAGGAGATTAGACTAAGGGACCTAGAACGTTCCAAAGAGCAAAGTTACTATCTTAGTCTTGGGAAAATCCTAATTTGGGAAATGGGCCAGACCCATTAGGCCAACTAATGGGCTTTAACGCCTTGAGATTCAATCTAAGCCTGACACTTGGCGCAATCTCAGGAGCTCTATCACACTTTGGGAAACATTATAAATAGGAGACACTATTCACTCCTAAAGGTAATCAATCTTACACCTACTTTCATACTACATACACTAGAGAGGTATTCAGCCCTCTAACCGTAAAGTCGACCATCCGGTTTGATCATTAGACAAACTGGAAAATCATTACTAACCCCTCCTACAAGCTTTATTTCAGATCTCAGTAACTTTGGAAGGGAGCTCAAAGTCAAGAGGACAGCGGATTAGTGTGGATTAGAAGACCTAATATTTACCCATCAACATTTGGCGCCGTCTGTGGGAACCGATCAAAAGGTTACCCTTGTCCTATCATCAAGATCCTAGAAGATGGTTGATAGTGTATATGTCCTAGAGACAGTCCTTATTAAGGTCATGCAGCCCTTATAGAGGGCATATATGTACTATTACACAGGTCAACATAATATAATATATGTTTGATTATTTGACTATTGAGTATCGTCTTCATATTTATATTACACCAGGCATGCAGCATGTCATATCTCTATTTCTGTCTGTATTGATATTAAACATGTCCCCTCGGATAGATGACCGATCACACAGATAGTGGGAACTTTGTGAG
>JAHHQI010000273.1:0-16048 GCA_028274465.1 Plantago ovata | reverse complement strand
TTATATACTCTAGTACTTGTAGTTTAGTTCTCTCCAATGTTTACGGAAAGGGATACTTCATAGAGGGGAACAACTCTACATAGAATCGAACTCATCTATCGATTCTGTAGTTGTTTAGATAAAGGGAAGACATACAACTCATTCTTTACATGGGATTGTATCTTTCATCTACCTAAAGCAATAGAAAGTGGATGAATGAATCAATAGATGACATCTAGTTTGTAAGGGTATTGGAAAGGTTAGTTTCAACTATAGTACTTGTAGTTAGTTGTCTCCTATGTATGATGAAGGAGATATCATAGTGGAACACGCTAATAGCAATCTAACTAATCTAGTTATCTAGTAGTTGTTCTAGACAAAGGGAAGACATACAACTCATTATTTACATGGGATTGTATCTTTCATCTACCTAAAGCAATAGAAAGTGGATGAATGAATCAATAGATGACATCTAGTTTGTAAGGGTATTGGAAATGTTAGTTTCAACTATAGTACTTGTATTTAGTTCTCTCCTCTGTTTGAGGAAGGAGATATCATAGTGGAACACTCTAAATAGCAATCTAACTAATCTAGTTATCTAGTAGTTGTTCTAGATAAAGGGAAGACATACAACTCATTCTTTACATGATATTGTATCTTTCATCTACCTAAAGCAATAGAAAGTGGATGAATGAATCAATAGATGACATCTAGTTTGTAAGGGCATTGGAAAGGTTAGTTTCAACTATAGTACTTGTAGTTAGTTCTCTCCTATGTTTGAGGAAGGAGATATCATAGTGGAACACTCTAAATAGCAATCTAACTAATCTAGTTATCTAGTAGTTGTTCTAGATAAAGGGAAGACATACAACTCATTCTTTACATGGGATTGTACCTTCCATCTTCTTAAAGCAATAGAAAGTGGATGAATGAATCATCTAGTTAGTAAGGGAAATGTAAAGTTTAGTTTCAATGGAGTCTTTAACTTTCTCATTAAGGAAGCAAGGGAACTTCTTATTCGATTGTGTATATAACTCTAGTACTTGTAGTTAGTTCTCTCCTATGTTTGAGGAAGGAGATATCATAGTGGAACACTCTAAATAGCAATCTAACTAATCTAGCGATCTAGTATTTGTTAGAGATAAAGGGAACACATACAACTCATTCTTTACATGGGATTGTACCTTCCATCTTCTTAAAGCAATAGAAAGTGGATGAATGAATCATCTAGTTAGTAAGGGAAATGTAAAGTTTAGTTTCAATGGAGTCTTTAACTTGCTCATTAAGGAAGCAAGGGAACTTCTTATTCTATTGTGTAGATAACTCTAGTACTTGTAGTTAGTTCTCTCCTATGTTTGTGGAAATGGATATTATAACAGAACACTCTATATAGCAATCTGACTAATCTAGCGATCTAGTATTTGTTCAAGATAAAGGAAGACATACATTTCAATTGTTAGTTGGGATTGTATCTTTCATCTACTTAAAGCAATAGAAAGTCGATGAAGGAATCATCTTGTTAGTATGGGCAATAGAAAGGTTAGTTTCAGTAGACTCTTTAACTTGCTCATTAAGGAAGCAATAGAACTTCTTATTGGATTGGGTATATAAGTCTAGTACTACTTGTAGTTAGTTCTCTCCTATGTTTTAGGAAAGGGATATCACAATGGAACACTCTAAATAGTAATCTAACTAGTCTAGTGATCTAGTAGTTGTTCTAGACAAAGGGAATACGTACAACTCATTCTTTACATGGGATTGTATCTTTCATCAAGTAAAGCAATAGAAAGCGGATGAATGAATCAATAGATGACGTCTAGTTTGTAAGGGTAATGGAAGGTTAGTTTCAGCTATAGTACTTGTAGTTAGTTATCTCCTATGTTTCAGGAAAGAGATATCATAATGGAACACTCTAAATAGCAATCTAACTAATCTAGTTATCTAGTAGTTGTTCTTGATAGAGGGAAGACATACAACTCAATCGTTACTTGGGATTGTATCTTTCATCAACTAAAGAAGTAGAAAGCGGATGAATGAATCAATAGATGACTAATCTAATTTGTAAGGGTAATGTAAAGGTTAGTTTCAGCTATAGTACTTGTAGTTAGTTCTCTCCTATGTTTGAGGAAAGAGATATCTTAAAGGAACACTCTAAATAGAATTCTAACTAATCTAGTTATCTAGTAGTTGTTCTAGATAAAGGGAAGACGTACAACTCATTCTTTACATGGGATTGTATCTTTCATCTACTTAAAGCAATACAAAGTGGATGAATGAATCATCAAGTTAGTAAGGGAAATAGAAAGTTTAATTTCAATGGAGTCTTTAACTTGATCATTAAGGAAGCAAGGGAACTTATTATTGGATTGTTTATATAACTCTAGTACTTGTAGTTAGTTCTCTCCAATGTTTAAGGAAAGGGATATCATAAGGGAACACTCTAAATAGAATCTAACTAATCTAGTGATCTAGTAGTTGTTCTTTTTTTTTGAATGAATAAAGCATATATTGAAAAAAGTTGAAAAGTACAAAACGTTTATGTAGTAGCAATAACAAAAAGCCACACACGGCTTAAGTGAAAAAGATGACAAAGCAAAACTAAAACCCAGGGAAAGTGATCCCTGGTTGCAGCCGCGGGCCTCGTTAAAACCCACCTATAGTAAAACCCTGTGGGAAAAACCTACAGGTGGGAAAAAGAGTGCCTGAGCGTTAAAGCTGCATGATCCTATAGTAAGGCTGCCCGGACATATCTCTGGCAACCTGAGGAGCAATAACATCGAGCTGGTGGAGCCATACACCATGCGAGTGATAGTTAGAAAGAGTGTCCGCCACCCCATTCCCTTCACGGTAGATGTGTGAGACTTTGAACTCCAAAGTAAGAAGGAGATCCAGAACTCGTAGCCATCGATTCCTAAACTTCCAAGGAACGATAAAGGGAAGACATACAACTCATTCTTTACATGGGATTGTATCTTTCATCTACCTAAAGCAATAGAAAGTGGATGAATGAATCAATAGATGACATCTAGTTTGTAAGGGTATTGGAAAGGTTAGTTTCAACTATAGTACTTGTAGTTAGTTGTCTCCTATGTATGATGAAGGAGATATCATAGTGGAACACGCTAAATAGCAATCTAACTAATCTAGTTATCTAGTAGTTGTTCTAGACAAAGGGAAGACATACAACTCATTATTTACATGGGATTGTATCTTTCATCTACCTAAAGCAATAGAAAGTGGATGAATGAATCAATAGATGACATCTAGTTTGTAAGGGTATTGGAAATGTTAGTTTCAACTATAGTACTTGTATTTAGTTCTCTCCTCTGTTTGAGGAAGGAGATATCATAGTGGAACACTCTAAATAGCAATCTAACTAATCTAGTTATCTAGTAGTTGTTCTAGATAAAGGGAAGACATACAACTCATTCTTTACATGATATTGTATCTTTCATCTACCTAAAGCAATAGAAAGTGGATGAATGAATCAATAGATGACATCTAGTTTGTAAGGGCATTGGAAAGGTTAGTTTCAACTATAGTACTTGTAGTTAGTTCTCTCCTATGTTTGAGGAAGGAGATATCATAGTGGAACACTCTAAATAGCAATCTAACTAATCTAGTTATCTAGTAGTTGTTCTAGATAAAGGGAAGACATACAACTCATTCTTTACATGGGATTGTACCTTCCATCTTCTTAAAGCAATAGAAAGTGGATGAATGAATCATCTAGTTAGTAAGGGAAATGTAAAGTTTAGTTTCAATGGAGTCTTTAACTTTCTCATTAAGGAAGCAAGGGAACTTCTTATTCGATTGTGTATATAACTCTAGTACTTGTAGTTAGTTCTCTCCTATGTTTGAGGAAGGAGATATCATAGTGGAACACTCTAAATAGCAATCTAACTAATCTAGCGATCTAGTATTTGTTAGAGATAAAGGGAACACATACAACTCATTCTTTACATGGGATTGTACCTTCCATCTTCTTAAAGCAATAGAAAGTGGATGAATGAATCATCTAGTTAGTAAGGGAAATGTAAAGTTTAGTTTCAATGGAGTCTTTAACTTGCTCATTAAGGAAGCAAGGGAACTTCTTATTCTATTGTGTAGATAACTCTAGTACTTGTAGTTAGTTCTCTCCTATGTTTGTGGAAATGGATATTATAACAGAACACTCTATATAGCAATCTGACTAATCTAGCGATCTAGTATTTGTTCAAGATAAAGGAAGACATACATTTCAATTGTTAGTTGGGATTGTATCTTTCATCTACTTAAAGCAATAGAAAGTCGATGAAGGAATCATCTTGTTAGTATGGGCAATAGAAAGGTTAGTTTCAGTAGACTCTTTAACTTGCTCATTAAGGAAGCAATAGAACTTCTTATTGGATTGGGTATATAAGTCTAGTACTACTTGTAGTTAGTTCTCTCCTATGTTTTAGGAAAGGGATATCACAATGGAACACTCTAAATAGTAATCTAACTAGTCTAGTGATCTAGTAGTTGTTCTAGACAAAGGGAATACGTACAACTCATTCTTTACA
This sequence comes from Plantago ovata, assembly GCA_028274465.1. NCBI lineage: Eukaryota > Viridiplantae > Streptophyta > Magnoliopsida > Lamiales > Plantaginaceae > Plantago > Plantago ovata. The sequence goes on along the minus strand of JAHHQI010000273.1, from coordinate 11,525 downwards.
TGGGATTGTATCTTTCATCAAGTAAAGCAATAGAAAGCGGATGAATGAATCAATAGATGACGTCTAGTTTGTAAGGTAATGGAAAGGTTAGTTTCAGCTATAGTACTTGTAGTTAGTTATCTCCTATGTTTCAGGAAAGAGATATCATAATGGAACACTCTAAATAGCAATCTAACTAATCTAGTTATCTAGTAGTTGTTCTTGATAGAGGGAAGACATACAACTCAATCGTTACTTGGGATTGTATCTTTCATCAACTAAAGAAGTAGAAAGCGGATGAATGAATCAATAGATGACTAATCTAATTTGTAAGGGTAATGTAAAGGTTAGTTTCAGCTATAGTACTTGTAGTTAGTTCTCTCCTATGTTTGAGGAAAGAGATATCTTAAAGGAACACTCTAAATAGAATTCTAACTAATCTAGTTATCTAGTAGTTGTTCTAGATAAAGGGAAGACGTACAACTCATTCTTTACATGGGATTGTATCTTTCATCTACTTAAAGCAATACAAAGTGGATGAATGAATCATCAAGTTAGTAAGGGAAATAGAAAGTTTAATTTCAATGGAGTCTTTAACTTGATCATTAAGGAAGCAAGGGAACTTATTATTGGATTGTTTATATAACTCTAGTACTTGTAGTTAGTTCTCTCCAATGTTTAAGGAAAGGGATATCATAAGGGAACACTCTAAATAGAATCTAACTAATCTAGTGATCTAGTAGTTGTTCTTTTTTTTTGAATGAATAAAGCATATATTGAAAAAAGTTGAAAAGTACAAAACGTTTATGTAGTAGCAATAACAAAAAGCCACACATGGCTTAAGTGAAAAAGATGACAAAGCAAAACTAAAACCCAGGGAAAGTGATCCCTGGTTGCAGCCGCGGGCCTCGTTAAAACCCACCTATAGTAAAACCCTGTGGGAAAAACCTACAGGTGGGAAAAAGAGTACCTGAGCGTTAAAGCTGCATGATCCTATAGTAAGGCTGCCCGGACATATCTCTGGCAACCTGAGGAGCAATAACATCGAGCTGGTGGAGCCATACACCATGCGAGTGATAGTTAGAAAGAGTGTCCGCCACCCCATTCCCTTCACGGTAGATGTGTGAGACTTTGAACTCCAAAGTAAGAAGGAGATCCAGAACTCGTAGCCATCGATTCCTAAACTTCCAAGGAACGATAAAGGGAAGACATACAACTCATTCTTTACATGGGATTGTATCTTTCATCTACCTAAAGCAATAGAAAGTGGATGAATGAATCAATAGATGACATCTAGTTTGTAAGGGTATTGGAAAGGTTAGTTTCAACTATAGTACTTGTAGTTAGTTGTCTCCTATGTATGATGAAGGAGATATCATAGTGGAACACGCTAAATAGCAATCTAACTAATCTAGTTATCTAGTAGTTGTTCTAGACAAAGGGAAGACATACAACTCATTATTTACATGGGATTGTATCTTTAATCTACCTAAAGCAATAGAAAGTGGATGAATGAATCAATAGATGACATCTAGTTTGTAAGGGTATTGGAAATGTTAGTTTCAACTATAGTACTTGTATTTAGTTCTCTCCTCTGTTTGAGGAAGGAGATATCATAGTGGAACACTCTAAATAGCAATCTAACTAATCTAGTTATCTAGTAGTTGTTCTAGATAAAGGGAAGACATACAACTCATTCTTTACATGATATTGTATCTTTCATCTACCTAAAGCAATAGAAAGTGGATGAATGAATCAATAGATGACATCTAGTTTGTAAGGGCATTGGAAAGGTTAGTTTCAACTATAGTACTTGTAGTTAGTTCTCTCCTATGTTTGAGGAAGGAGATATCATAGTGGAACACTCTAAATAGCAATCTAACTAATCTAGTTATCCAGTAGTTGTTCTAGATAAAGGGAAGACATACAACTCATTCTTTACATGGGATTGTACCTTCCATCTTCTTAAAGCAATAGAAAGTGGATGAATGAATCATCTAGTTAGTAAGGGAAATGTAAAGTTTAGTTTCAATGGAGTCTTTAACTTTCTCATTAAGGAAGCAAGGGAACTTCTTATTCGATTGTGTATATAACTCTAGTACTTGTAGTTAGTTCTCTCCTATGTTTGAGGAAGGAGATATCATAGTGGAACACTCTAAATAGCAATCTAACTAATCTAGCGATCTAGTATTTGTTAGAGATAAAGGGAACACATACAACTCATTCTTTACATGGGATTGTACCTTCCATCTTCTTAAAGCAATAGAAAGTGGATGAATGAATCATCTAGTTAGTAAGGGAAATGTAAAGTTTAGTTTCAATGGAGTCTTTAACTTGCTCATTAAGGAAGCAAGGGAACTTCTTATTCGATTGTGTAGATAACTCTAGTACTTGTAGTTAGTTCTCTCCTATGTTTGTGGAAATGGATATTATAACAGAACACTCTATATAGCAATCTGACTAATCTAGCGATCTAGTATTTGTTCAAGATAAAGGAAGACATACATTTCAATTGTTAGTTGGGATTGTATCTTTCATCTACTTAAAGCAATAGAAAGTGGATGAAGGAATCATCTTGTTAGTAAGGGCAATAGAAAGGTTAGTTTCAGTAGACTCTTTAACTTGCTCATTAAGGAAGCAATAGAACTTCTTATTGGATTGGGTATATAAGTCTAGTACTACTTGTAGTTAGTTCTCTCCTATGTTTTAGGAAAGGGATATCACAATGGAACACTCTAAATAGTAATCTAACTAGTCTAGTGATCTAGTAGTTGTTCTAGACAAAGGGAATACGTACAACTCATTCTTTACATGGGATTGTATCTTTCATCAAGTAAAGCAATAGAAAGCGGATGAATGAATCAATAGATGACGTCTAGTTTGTAAGGGTAATGGAAAGGTTAGTTTCAGCTATAGTACTTGTAGTTAGTTATCTCCTATGTTTCAGGAAAGAGATATCATAATGGAACACTCTAAATAGCAATCTAACTAATCTAGTTATCTAGTAGTTGTTCTTGATAGAGGGAAGACATACAACTCAATCGTTACTTGGGATTGTATCTTTCATCAACTAAAGAAGTAGAAAGCGGATGAATGAATCAATAGATGACTAATCTAATTTGTAAGGGTAATGTAAAGGTTAGTTTCAGCTATAGTACTTGTAGTTAGTTCTCTCCTATGTTTGAGGAAAGAGATATCTTAAAGGAACACTCTAAATAGAATTCTAACTAATCTAGTTATCTAGTAGTTGTTCTAGATAAAGGGAAGACGTACAACTCATTCTTTACATGGGATTGTATCTTTCATCTACTTAAAGCAATACAAAGTGGATGAATGAATCATCAAGTTAGTAAGGGAAATAGAAAGTTTAATTTCAATGGAGTCTTTAACTTGATCATTAAGGAAGCAAGGGAACTTATTATTGGATTGTTTATATAACTCTAGTACTTGTAGTTAGTTCTCTCCAATGTTTAAGGAAAGGGATATCATAAGGGAACACTCTAAATAGAATCTAACTAATCTAGTGATCTAGTAGTTGTTCTAGATAAAGGGAAGACATACAACTCATTCTTTACATGGGATTGTATCTTTCATCTACCTAAAGCAATAGAAAGTGGATGAATGAATCAATAGATGACATCTAGTTTGTAAGGGTATTGGAAAGGTTAGTTTCAACTATAGTACTTGTAGTTAGTTGTCTCCTATGTATGATGAAGGAGATATCATAGTGGAACACGCTAAATAGCAATCTAACTAATCTAGTTATCTAGTAGTTGTTCTAGACAAAGGGAAGACATACAACTCATTATTTACATGGGATTGTATCTTTCATCTACCTAAAGCAATAGAAAGTGGATGAATGAATCAATAGATGACATCTAGTTTGTAAGGGTATTGGAAATGTTAGTTTCAACTATAGTACTTGTATTTAGTTCTCTCCTCTGTTTGAGGAAGGAGATATCATAGTGGAACACTCTAAATAGCAATCTAACTAATCTTGTTATCTAGTAGTTGTTCTAGATAAAGGGAAGACATACAACTCATTCTTTACATGATATTGTATCTTTCATCTACCTAAAGCAATAGAAAGTGGATGAATGAATCAATAGATGACATCTAGTTTGTAAGGGCATTGGAAAGGTTAGTTTCAACTATAGTACTTGTAGTTAGTTCTCTCCTATGTTTGAGGAAGGAGATATCATAGTGGAACACTCTAAATAGCAATCTAACTAATCTAGTTATCTAGTAGTTGTTCTAGATAAACGGAAGACATACAACTCATTCTTTACATGGGATTGTACCTTCCATCTTCTTAAAGCAATAGAAATTGGATGAATGAATCATCTAGTTAGTAAGGGAAATGTAAAGTTTAGTTTCAATGGAGTCTTTAACTTTCTCATTAAGGAAGCAAGGGAACTTCTTATTCGATTGTGTATATAACTCTAGTACTTGTAGTTAGTTCTCTCCTATGTTTGAGGAAGGAGATATCATAGTGGAACACTCTAAATAGCAATCTAACTAATCTAGCGATCTAGTATTTGTTAGAGATAAAGGGAACACATACAACTCATTCTTTACATGGGATTGTACCTTCCATCTTCTTAAAGCAATAGAAAGTGGATGAATGAATCATCTAGTTAGTAAGGGAAATGTAAAGTTTAGTTTCAATGGAGTCTTTAACTTGCTCATTAAGGAAGCAAGGGAACTTCTTATTCGATTGTGTAGATAACTCTAGTACTTGTAGTTAGTTCTCTCCTATGTTTGTGGAAATGGATATTATAACAGAACACTCTATATAGCAATCTGACTAATCTAGCGATCTAGTATTTGTTCAAGATAAAGGAAGACATACATTTCAATTGTTAGTTGGGATTGTATCTTTCATCTACTTAAAGCAATAGAAAGTGGATGAAGGAATCATCTTGTTAGTAAGGGCAATAGAAAGGTTAGTTTCAGTAGACTCTTTAACTTGCTCATTAAGGAAGCAATAGAACTTCTTATTGGATTGGGTATATAAGTCTAGTACTACTTGTAGTTAGTTCTCTCCTATGTTTTAGGAAAGGGATATCACAATGGAACACTCTAAATAGTAATCTAACTAGTCTAGTGATCTAGTAGTTGTTCTAGACAAAGGGAATACGTACAACTCATTCTTTACATGGGATTGTATCTTTCATCAAGTAAAGCAATAGAAAGCGGATGAATGAATCAATAGATGACGTCTAGTTTGTAAGGGTAATGGAAAGGTTAGTTTCAGCTATAGTACTTGTAGTTAGTTATCTCCTATGTTTCAGGAAAGAGATATCATAATGGAACACTCTAAATAGCAATCTAACTAATCTAGTTATCTAGTAGTTGTTCTTGATAGAGGGAAGACATACAACTCAATCGTTACTTGGGATTGTATCTTTCATCAACTAAAGAAGTAGAAAGCGGATGAATGAATCAATAGATGACTAATCTAATTTGTAAGGGTAATGTAAAGGTTAGTTTCAGCTATAGTACTTGTAGTTAGTTCTCTCCTATGTTTGAGGAAAGAGATATCTTAAAGGAACACTCTAAATAGCAATCTAACTAATCTAGTTATCTAGTAGTTGTTCTAGATAAAGGGAAGACGTACAACTCATTCTTTACATGGGATTGTATATTTCATCTACTTAAAACAATACAAAGTGGATGAATGAATCATCAACTTAGTAAGGGAAATAGAATGTTTAGTTTCAATGGAGTCTTTAACTTAATCATTAAGGAAGCAAGGGAACTTATTATTGGATTGTTTATATAACTCTAGTACTTGTAGTTTGTTCTCTCCTATGTTTGAGGAAAGGGATATCATAAGGGAACACTCTAAATAGAATCTAACTATTCTAGTGATCTAGTAGTTGTTCTAGATAAAGGGAAGACATACAACTCATTCTTTACATGGGATTGTATCTTTCATCTACCTAAAGCAATAGAAAGCGGATGAATGAATCAATAGATGACTAATCTAATTTGTAAGGGTAATGGAAAGGTTAGTTTCAGCTATAATACTTGTAGTTAGTTCTCTCCTATGTTTGAGGAAAGAGATATCATAAAGGAACACTCTAAATAGCAATCTAACTAATCTAGTTATCTAGTAGTTGTTCTACATAAGGGAAGACATACAACTCATTCTTTACATGGGATTGTATCTTTCATCTACCTAAAGCAATAGAAAGTGGATGAATGAATCAATAGATGACATCTAGTTTGTAAGGGTATTGGAAAGGTTAGTTTCAATTATAGTACTTGTAGTTAGTTGTCTCCTATGTATGATGAAGGAGATATCATAGTGGAACACGCTAAATAGCAATCTAACTAATCTAGTTATCTCGTAGTTGTTCTAGACAAAGGGAAGACATACAACTCATTATTTACATGGGATTGTATCTTTCATCTACCTAAAGCAATAGAAAGTGGATGAATGAATCAATAGATGACATCTAGTTTGTAAGGGTATTGGAAATGTTAGTTTCAACTATAGTACTTGTATTTAGTTCTCTCCTCTGTTTGAGGAAGGAGATATCATAGTGGAACACTCTAAATAGCAATCTAACTAATCTAGTTATCTAGTAGTTGTTCTAGATAAAGGGAAGACATACAACTCATTCTTTACATGATATTGTATCTTTCATCTACCTAAAGCAATAGAAAGTGGATGAATGAATCAATAGATGACATCTAGTTTGTAAGGGCATTGGAAAGGTTAGTTTCAACTATAGTACTTGTAGTTAGTTCTCTCCTATGTTTGAGGAAGGAGATATCATAGTGGAACACTGTAAATAGCAATCTAACTAATCTAGTTATCTAGTAGTTGTTCTAGATAAAGGGTAGACATACAACTCATTCTTTACATGGGATTGTACCTTCCATCTTCTTAAAGCAATAGAAAGTGGATGAATGAATCATCTAGTTAGTAAGGGAAATGTAAAGTTTAGTTTCAATGGAGTCTTTAACTTTCTCATTAAGGAAGCAAGGGACTTCTTATTCGATTGTGTATATAACTCTAGTACTTGTAGTTAGTTCTCTCCTATGTTTGAGGAAGGAGATATCATAGTGGAACACTCTAAATAGCAATCTAACTAATCTAGCGATCTAGTATTTGTTAGAGATAAAGGGAACACATACACCTCATTCTTTACATGGGATTGTACCTTCCATCTTCTTAAAGCAATAGAAAGTGGATGAATGAATCATCTAGTTAGTAAGGGAAATGTAAAGTTTAGTTTCAATGGAGTCTTTAACTTGCTCATTAAGGAAGCAAGGGAACTTTTTATTCGATTGTGTAGATAACTCTAGTACTTGTAGTTAGTTCTTTCCTATGTTTGTGGAAATGGATATTATAACAGAACACTCTATATAGCAATCTGACTAATCTAGCGATCTAGTATTTGTTCAAGATAAAGGAAGACATACGTTTCTATTGTTAGTTGGGATTGTATCTTTCATCTACTTAAAGCAATAGAAAGTGGATGAAGGAATCATCTTGTTAGTAAGGGCAATAGAAAGGTTAGTTTCAGTAGACTCTTTAACTTGCTCATTAAGGAAGCAATAGAACTTCTTATTGGATTGGGTATATAAGTCTAGTACTACTTGTAGTTAGTTCTCTCCTATGTTTCAGGAAAGGGATATCACAATGGAACACTCTAAATAGAAATCTAACTAGTCTAGTGATCTAGTAGTTGTTCTAGACAAAGGGAATACGTACAACTCATTCTTTACATGGGATTGTATCTTTCATCAAGTAAAGCAATAGAAAGCGGATGAATGAATCAATAGATGACGTCTAGTTTGTAAGGGTAATGGAAAGGTTAGTTTCAGCTATAGTACTTGTAGTTAGTTATCTCCTATGTTTCAGGAAAGAGATATCATAATGGAACACTCTAAATAGCAATCTAACTAATCTAGTTATCTAGTAGTTGTTCTTGATAGAGGGAAGACATACAACTCAATCGTTACTTGGGATTGTATCTTTCATCAACTAAAGAAGTAGAAAGCGGATGAATGAATCAATAGATGACTAATCTAATTTGTAAGGGTAATGTAAAGGTTAGTTTCAGCTATAGTACTTGTAGTTAGTTCTCTCCTATGTTTGAGGAAAGAGATATCTTAAAGGAACACTCTAAATAGCAATCTAACTAATCTAGTTATCTAGTAGTTGTTCTAGATAAAGGGAAGACGTACAACTCATTCTTTACATGGGATTGTATATTTCATCTACTTAAAACAATACAAAGTGGATGAATGAATCATCAACTTAGTAAGGGAAATAGAATGTTTAGTTTCAATGGAGTCTTTAACTTAATCATTAAGGAAGCAAGGGAACTTATTATTGGATTGTTTATATAACTCTAGTACTTGTAGTTTGTTCTCTCCTATGTTTGAGGAAAGGGATATCATAAGGGAACACTCTAAATAGAATCTAACTATTCTAGTGATCTAGTAGTTGTTCTAGATAAAGGGAAGACATACAACTCATTCTTTACATGGGATTGTATCTTTCATCTACCTAAAGCAATAGAAAGCGGATGAATGAATCAATAGATGACTAATCTAATTTGTAAGGGTAATGGAAAGGTTAGTTTCAGCTATAATACTTGTAGTTAGTTCTCTCCTATGTTTGAGGAAAGAGATATCATAAAGGAACACTCTAAATAGCAATCTAACTAATCTAGTTATCTAGTAGTTGTTCTACATAAGGGAAGACATACAACTCATTCTTTACATGGGATTGTATCTTTCATCTACCTAAAGCAATAGAAAGTGGATGAATGAATCAATAGATGACATCTAGTTTGTAAGGGTATTGGAAAGGTTAGTTTCAATTATAGTACTTGTAGTTAGTTGTCTCCTATGTATGATGAAGGAGATATCATAGTGGAACACGCTAAATAGCAATCTAACTAATCTAGTTATCTCGTAGTTGTTCTAGACAAAGGGAAGACATACAACTCATTATTTACATGGGATTGTATCTTTCATCTACCTAAAGCAATAGAAAGTGGATGAATGAATCAATAGATGACATCTAGTTTGTAAGGGTATTGGAAATGTTAGTTTCAACTATAGTACTTGTATTTAGTTCTCTCCTCTGTTTGAGGAAGGAGATATCATAGTGGAACACTCTAAATAGCAATCTAACTAATCTAGTTATCTAGTAGTTGTTCTAGATAAAGGGAAGACATACAACTCATTCTTTACATGATATTGTATCTTTCATCTACCTAAAGCAATAGAAAGTGGATGAATGAATCAATAGATGACATCTAGTTTGTAAGGGCATTGGAAAGGTTAGTTTCAACTATAGTACTTGTAGTTAGTTCTCTCCTATGTTTGAGGAAGGAGATATCATAGTGGAACACTGTAAATAGCAATCTAACTAATCTAGTTATCTAGTAGTTGTTCTAGATAAAGGGTAGACATACAACTCATTCTTTACATGGGATTGTACCTTCCATCTTCTTAAAGCAATAGAAAGTGGATGAATGAATCATCTAGTTAGTAAGGGAAATGTAAAGTTTAGTTTCAATGGAGTCTTTAACTTTCTCATTAAGGAAGCAAGGGACTTCTTATTCGATTGTGTATATAACTCTAGTACTTGTAGTTAGTTCTCTCCTATGTTTGAGGAAGGAGATATCATAGTGGAACACTCTAAATAGCAATCTAACTAATCTAGCGATCTAGTATTTGTTAGAGATAAAGGGAACACATACACCTCATTCTTTACATGGGATTGTACCTTCCATCTTCTTAAAGCAATAGAAAGTGGATGAATGAATCATCTAGTTAGTAAGGGAAATGTAAAGTTTAGTTTCAATGGAGTCTTTAACTTGCTCATTAAGGAAGCAAGGGAACTTTTTATTCGATTGTGTAGATAACTCTAGTACTTGTAGTTAGTTCTTTCCTATGTTTGTGGAAATGGATATTATAACAGAACACTCTATATAGCAATCTGACTAATCTAGCGATCTAGTATTTGTTCAAGATAAAGGAAGACATACGTTTCTATTGTTAGTTGGGATTGTATCTTTCATCTACTTAAAGCAATAGAAAGTGGATGAAGGAATCATCTTGTTAGTAAGGGCAATAGAAAGGTTAGTTTCAGTAGACTCTTTAACTTGCTCATTAAGGAAGCAATAGAACTTCTTATTGGATTGGGTATATAAGTCTAGTACTACTTGTAGTTAGTTCTCTCCTATGTTTCAGGAAAGGGATATCACAATGGAACACTCTAAATAGAAATCTAACTAGTCTAGTGATCTAGTAGTTGTTCTAGACAAAGGGAATACGTACAACTCATTCTTTACATGGGATTGTATCTTTCATCAAGTAAAGCAATAGAAAGCGGATGAATGAATCAATAGATGACGTCTAGTTTGTAAGGGTAATGGAAAGGTTAGTTTCAGCTATAGTACTTGTAGTTAGTTATCTCCTATGTTTCAGGAAAGAGATATCATAATGGAACACTCTAAATAGCAATCTAACTAATCTAGTTATCTAGTAGTTGTTCTTGATAGAGGGAAGACATACAACTCAATCGTTACTTGGGATTGTATCTTTCATCAACTAAAGAAGTAGAAAGCGGATGAATGAATCAATAGATGACTAATCTAATTTGTAAGGGTAATGTAAAGGTTAGTTTCAGCTATAGTACTTGTAGTTAGTTCTCTCCTATGTTTGAGGAAAGAGATATCTTAAAGGAACACTCTAAATAGCAATCTAACTAATCTAGTTATCTAGTAGTTGTTCTAGATAAAGGGAAGACGTACAACTCATTCTTTACATGGGATTGTATATTTCATCTACTTAAAACAATACAAAGTGGATGAATGAATCATCAACTTAGTAAGGGAAATAGAATGTTTAGTTTCAATGGAGTCTTTAACTTAATCATTAAGGAAGCAAGGGAACTTATTATTGGATTGTTTATATAACTCTAGTACTTGTAGTTTGTTCTCTCCTATGTTTGAGGAAAGGGATATCATAAGGGAACACTCTAAATAGAATCTAACTATTCTAGTGATCTAGTAGTTGTTCTAGATAAAGGGAAGACATACAACTCATTCTTTACATGGGATTGTATCTTTCATCTACCTAAAGCAATAGAAAGCGGATGAATGAATCAATAGATGACTAATCTAATTTGTAAGGCTAATGGAAAGGTTAGTTTCAGCTATAGTACTTGTATTTAGTTATCTCCTCTGTTTGAGGAAGGAGATATCATAGTGGAACACTCTAAATAGCAATCTAACTAATCTAGTTATCTAGTAGTTGTTCTAGATAAAGGGAAGACATACAACTCATTTTTTATATGGGATTGTATCTTTCATCTACCTAAAGCAATAGAAAGTGGATGAATGAATGAATAGATGACCTAGTTTGTAAGGGTATTGGAAATGTTAGTTTCAACTACAGTACTTGTATTTAGTTCTCTCCTCTGTTTGAGGAAGGAGATATCATAGTGGAACACTGTAAATAGCAATCTAACTAATCTAGTTATCTAGTAGTTGTTCTAGATAAAGGGA
>JAHHQI010000272.1:27500-31436 GCA_028274465.1 Plantago ovata | reverse complement strand
TGGCCTGCTGGTAGACAGGAGCTAGTACCTTTATATAGGTTCCATCTAAATCTCCAAGGCAGCCCTGCATAAATAAAACAAAAAAAATATTATTTTACAAACAGATTAGTTACAAACAGAATATTTTACAAAAAGATTATTTTACAAACACACTACTTAACAGAGTCCTAGTAGAATACAAGTCAAATAACAGATCAGCATAAAACTTAACTAATATTAATGCAACTGTAGAACAGCTCTCAGGACTTGATGAAATGAATGACTGATAGTGTGCCCAGATCGACGGAAAGCAAACTGTATAACTCTGTTTTTGAAGTGGTGTCCTAATGTAACAAGGAAACATGCTACTTTTTCCTTGATGGTAACATGGGTACTTTCCTTCAGACCACCCTCTCTGACAAGGAGATCACAGAACTGGCGAAAAGCCGCCCTATCCATTTTAAGAATGTTTTTTGTTATTGTATCATTTTTTTCGGTTAGCCTCTTAATGTATCTAAGCTGGCAGCTTCTCTTACTGTTGACACTATACCTAATATGGAGTCTGCGCTTACAGGAAAGTCGGGGACGCACATTTTTTTGATAATACAACATCAATACTGCCATCATCCCAATGGTTACGATAATTATTGGCCTCATAAACAACCTCCGGCGTAAAATCTTGACAACACAACCCACTTAAGTTAGTAAGAACATGGCCTACTTATTTCAAAACACTAATTATTACATATGTTCTTTACTGCATATAGAAGCAAGCAGAAACACACACATAAGAAAGGACATTACTACAACATCCAGAATGCAACGAAAATAACTCAGATTGGAAACACATAACATATACAGATCTACAGATCTATTCAATGTCTAGTACAACAGTAGACAGTAGATGCCTAAAATGAACACAAAAAACAATGTAGCCATAAGAATCACACGAAATTATACATGATGTACCGCAAACACAAGCACCCAGTTCAATGGTTCTCTACAGCAAGTATAAAACAAGAAAAAGTAATCTGATAAAAAAAATACAATTGAACTAGAGTAAACCCAGAAATCATTAAAGGTGAGTCGGACTTACAACAGCAGTCTCAGAATCCATGATATCCAAGCTCAAATCAACCACAAACTGAATCCAAACTGCAGTACCACTGAAACACCCAAAATTCTCACTCGTCAGTACACCATTACAAAAAACGAAAAGATACAAATGAAGAGGAAGGAATTCCGAGTCGGAATCCGTAAAATCATCCTCGATTACCTTCGACGGAATGTTTGGTCGGATTTGGCGGCTGCTCTCGACAACTGTGACCTAGATTGTGAAGGAAAAGAAATGGCGGGCAAATTATATACACAACAATTTCCAGAACGCATTTATCTTTTATTTTTGCAGTGGCATTATTGTAATTAGAAGGCCCAATTTATGTGCACTTGACCATGCACATTTTTCATACATTAGATACCCATGTATGAAAAACAGGTGTGTTTAGGTGTGTTTTGGGCCTCCAAAATGCACGGTCCAAAAATTCCGGTCCAACCGGTCCAGCCAGAATACACTTTCTCATGTGAAAAATCAAACAACGTATTCGGCAAAAACAGTGTGTTTCGGGTTTAGTTTGACTACAAATGCACCCAACCAAACAGATTGATAAAGCGCTCGTTGATTGGATTCGTCCAATATGTCGAATTGCTCGAGACGACGAAACCCTCTTCAAGTCTTATCTTATGTGACAATTCGCAAATTCTCGAAACCTGTCTCTCTCCTCGAAACCGCTTTTCGTCTCGAAACCCTCGAAACCGCTTCTCAACTCGAAACCCCTCTCTCCTCGACCGGCTCAATGACGGTGCAAGAAGATATCATCGCCTTCGGCGAAGCGTACGAAGAGATAAAGCAAATTGATTACGACATGGAGAGGCTCTCCGGCTTCCCACAACGTATCGCCTCTCTTGAGAAAGAGAAAGAGCAAATCGTGAGGTAACATTGTGATTTTGTTTAATCGATTTAGTTTTGAGCTGTTTTTGGTTTTGTAAGATTAGAGTTTGATTTGATTTTGTGATTTGAAGGGAAAGGTTGGATAAACCCAAAAATCGGCTTCTCGATCTGGGGTTATTGAAGTTGAAACCGCACTGCAGGTGTATTACGTAACCAATCTGCGTACGGCGTTGGAAAAAGCGAACAAGAAGAAGAAAATTCCAAGGAAATGGGAGATATACGTTGATCCTGCTGCCAAATTTGTCAAAGGATCGGACCAGAGGATGATGTTGTTGAAGAAGATCCAGGAGTCGGATCTACAATCGCTTAATGTCTCAGATGACGAGTTAGATTGAGGTATGGGTTCTAGTAGTTTTTTTTTTTGTTCAAATCCTGTCATGATGCAAGTTAGCATTTGAGTTTTGCGTGTTATTGTGTATGTTGGTTTTGGTTTGCAGTTTTATGGTCTTGTGTATTTATTTTGAACCCATAGTGATTAAAAATATATACATTGGTGTGATCCTGGTTTCTCATCCGCATTAGAATCATTACTTACAAGTTAGTTTCAATAAAAACTTATTTGTACATGATTTTGACATTTGAATGACATCTGGGTCTGAAACCAGAAGCAGCTGGGATTTTGTCTATTAAATAATGACTATGGAGTTAGCAATGAATGTTTACTTGATTCAGGGTTCACATTTCAAGCAAACTAAAAAGGACTTGGTTTCAAGAGTTGAGAAAAATGGAGAACTTGTCATGCTGGTAGGGAGTCATAGAACTAGCACACACAGAGATATGAAAATGGTGCACAAAAAATCATGTAATGACTTACAACATACACAACATAGTTTCCAACATTTCGATTGCATTGAATATGCTCACAGAAACTACGACGATTATAAGAATCATACTTCAAATTGTACATGTAAAAACAATCTTAATTTACTTGAGCAAAGCTAAATCTAATCTTATTCTCATTTCTCACATAAATCCAGTAGAAAACAATTTGTAGGATTTTATTGGAATAAAGGCATATCAAAAGCAATCGAACTGCTGGCTCAAACCTTTTAACTCCTAACTATAACTTCAGGAGCCACACATGCTAAACGATGGGGTGATTAGGATTAAAGTATTACCATAAACTCTTAAATAGGTATATACATATCAAAAAGACAAACAATCACATATGGACATATTCAAAGCAATCGAAATGCTGGCTCAAACCTATTTCAGCAATCGAAACTAGTCTTTTGTTCTTGCATCTACTGTTACTGTAATGAAGGAAAACAAAATTGTTCCAACATCGTCGTAGTTTTTGTGAGCATATTCAATGCAATCGAAATGTTGAAAACTATGTTGTGTATGTTGTAAGTCATTACATGATTTTTTGTGCACCATTTTCATATCTCTGTGTGTGCTAGTCCTATGACTCCCTACCAGCATGACAAGTTCTCCATTTTTCTCAACTCTTGAAACCAAGTCCTTTTTAGTTTGTTTGAAATGTAAACCCTGAATCAAGTAGACATTCATTGCTAACTCCATAGTCATTATTTAATAGACAAAATCCCAGATGCTTCTGGTTTCAGACCCAGATGTCATTCAAATGTCAAAATCATGTACAAATAAGTTTTTCTTGAAACTAACTTGTAAGTAATGATTCTAATGCGGATGAGAAACCAGGATCACACCAATGTATATATTTTTAATCACTATGGGTTCAAAATAAATACACAAGACCATAAAACTGCAAACCAAAACCAACATACACAATAACACGCAAAACTCAAATGCTAACTTGCATCATGACAGGATTTGAACAAAAAAAAAAAACTACTAGAACCCATACCTCAATCTAACTCCTCATCTGAGACGTTAAGCGATTGTAGATCCGACTCCTGGATCTTCTTCAACAACATCATCCTCTGGTCCGATCCTTTGACAAATTTGGCAGCAGGATCAACGTATAT
>JAHHQI010000272.1:0-22500 GCA_028274465.1 Plantago ovata | reverse complement strand
CAACGTGGTGATATACCTTTTCGGTTGTACCCCCTCACAAGCTCCTGGGCCATTAAGATATTATCTTGGATATTACGCCCGGGTACAAATGCCGATTGGCAATCACTGACCACGTCATTAATAACTGTTCCCAAGCGGTTTGTGATGATTTTGGAGATGATCTTATACAAGGTCGTGCAACAAGATATCGGCCGCATCTCTTTCATAGTCTTTACTCCTGCTTTCTTAGGTATTAGCGTGACCAAGGTGCAGTTCCATGCTGGATAGAGCTCCCCTTTTTGAAAGAACTCTTGTACCGCGGTGATAATGTCATTCTTGGTCGTCTGCCATGAGGCTTTAAAGAATTTCGAATTAAATCCGTCAATACCCGGCGCCTTGAGATCGCCAATCCCATTCAGGGCCTCTAATATTTCCTTATCAGTGACGCCGCGAATAAGGAGCTCCCTGTCCAGCCGCGTAAGATGGGGGCCAGCTCTTAATGCATTGAGATCAACACTTTCCAGTCGGGGTGAAGTAGTGCCTACCAGCTGCTCATAAAAATCAAGGACCTCTGCTTCAATGTCATCATGTGTAAATACCTCCTGGCCGGATTGTGTTACTAGCGATTGGATGCCCGCCGTACGGTTTTTGTCCCGGACCGAAGCATGAAAGAATGCATTGTTTCCGTCGCCAAGCTTTAACCAATCAATTTTTGATTTTTGGCGCATGATCTTCTCCTCAATGGTGTGCCATTTCTCCAGTTCATCTAGCCCTTCCTTGACTTCCAGTTGAAGCCGTTGGTTGGATTTATCAGCACTTAGTAGGGACTGGCCGATTTCCAGCCTACGGCGTGCCGCTGTGATCTTGTCAGATATACCAGAGAACCGCCGACCCAGGGTACGGCACCCTTTCTGCAGGTGTTTGAGCTTTTGCCAAACTTGTTTCTGTACCGTGCCCTGTCGCACCATGCTCCAACCAGCCCTAACCGTAGCCTGGAACTCCGGCTGCTCAGCAAGGACATTCAGAAAGCGGAAGTTGCGCCCTCTGTTCGGAACTGGCAGCATGCGACTCACCCTTAGGGGGGAGTGATCAGAGATGCCGGGTTCAAGAACATCAACAACCACACCATTATTATCCTGAAACCATTCCGCATTTGCGATAGCATGGTCTATGCGGGAGTAGACTGTCCGGTTTGACCACGTATAATGTTCTCCCTGAGTAGGCACTTCAGCTAGCCCAGAATTGTTCATCATAGCGAAAAGGTCTCGATATTCACTGGCATGTACCGCAATACCACCCTCCCGGTCATCGCTATTGAGAACATTGTTAAAGTCGCCTATGCACAACCAAGGTCCCTGAATAGATTGCGCTAGTTGCTGTAGATTATGCCATAGATCCCTTCGATTCTCCAATTG
This sequence comes from Plantago ovata, assembly GCA_028274465.1. NCBI lineage: Eukaryota > Viridiplantae > Streptophyta > Magnoliopsida > Lamiales > Plantaginaceae > Plantago > Plantago ovata. The sequence goes on along the minus strand of JAHHQI010000272.1, from coordinate 21,106 downwards.
ATTATGCGCATAGATAAAAGTTATCATCCCTTTATCCCTACCATCCATATCCCAGAGGTGACAATGTAGGAATTGGTCCGAGCAGTGCAATTTCTGGACTCGAACGCGACGATTATCCCAAAGCACCCAAATCCGACCATTGTCGTGGGCGTCATAGTTATCAAGTACCTGCCACCGAGTTCCCAATTTCCTTTGAATTCCCTGAGCTTTATCCACTTTTACTCTAGTTTCAAGAAGGCTAGCTATGCTTATATTCAAAGCCATGAGACGGGAGCCAATCTCCTTATGTCTAGCTACCTTGTTAAGCCCCCGCACATTCCAGACTAACATGGTCGGTGGGGTGGATCCTTGTTAAGTCCAGTTCCATGACTTAACAAAGAGAACCCATTACCCGTTTCAGTACGTACCGGCTCAGTATGCGTATGCCCAATACTCACGCTCCGACGAGTAGGACTCTTTGATTTACGCCTCACTTCTGTCCAGACGCCATCCCGGTCCTCCTGTTCTTGGTTCCCTGGTACCTCAATCGGAGCCATACCCCGTGAGGGTGCCGTGGACGTGGATGGCCTATCACGCTGGGAAGGGTGAGATGTTGGCCTGGCGGCCTGTTGGTTGCTCATAACTGGTACGGTGGCAGGCGCTGGAGGAGAACCATGCACGTCCTCCATAACAGTATGGTGCTCCGTCCTGACCTGCTGCGGCTGCTCATTAGCCGGTTTAGCAGCCCACCTCTTGTGCTGTTGCTGTTGTTGTCTGGGCCGCTGTGGCGGTGCTTGTTTCTTTTGCGAGCAATCATGTCCCATTTTCTGGCAATGTTGGCAAAAGAGCGGTTTCCACTCATACTCGACCTTTTGGGCGATTTCATTCCCCTGCCTGTCCCGTATAATTATTTCTTCCTTAACAGGTTGGGTTACATCTACCTCTATCATCATTCTAGCATAAGAAACCCGTAGTTTCTTTGTCGTGCACTCATCCGTAACGATAGGCGTGCCTATGGCACTGGCAATCTTATTCAAGCTGTTGGCGCCCCATAGATAATTCGGGAGTTGCGGGAAAGTCACCCACATTGGCATGGCTTTCATGAGGGTGTCGTTCAGCTGAAAAGTACGTTCCCAGGGACGAAGAAACATGGTCCGCCCAAAGATGGTATATGGCCCTTTCATAAGAACAGCTTCCATGTCCTGTTTTGAGTTAAAACGGATGATAAAGTACCCTGCTTCATTGTAATACAGTAATGGAAGCCCTACGAAATTCCAAACCGTCATCATGAAGTTTTTCACCGCGTTCATAGATAAATTATCATCCATGACGTACATAATAAGCGCATTCTCCCAATATTTCAATTCGGCCTCAATATCTTCATCCTCAATCTCAACTATGACCTTACCGTTCTCAATCGTGGGGGCTACGTATGTCAGCGTAATTCCCCGGTCTGGTTGACGATTCCCCGTGATGGCGTCAACCCATGGTTTGTCCGCTGGTTGCTCGCACGGCAAGGTTAGATCAATGGTCTCAGCCTCCCCACGATCTTGCTCCTCCGTCGCCGCCAATTCAGGGGGCTATTTTCCGTAACAGGCGGCGCCGTTACAACCCTTGGGAGATCCTGTCCAGCCGCTGTGTCCTCAATTACCGTAGTTTGTACCTCCAATTGGTTCCCTGTGTCCGCTACCGTCTCCGTCGTACCCTTTCTTGGTACATCTTTAATACTAGCTTTAGACACTTTGATATGGTTTAAAAAAGTGGAAGACAATGCTTATCTTTAGATTTTTGTATGCTTTTCTCTATTTCGTCAACTATTGGTTGTTTTTGAATACTTTTTGTTTTTGAATACTTTTTTCTTTTTTTCTATCCTGTCTAACTGTTTACCTATAGTATTCAAATTTGTATAATTTGTATTTGTAAAGTTATTTTATATATATATATATATATATATATATATATATATATATATATATATATATATATATATATCTATATCTATAAGTAACCATAATATATAAGCCCCTATAGTACTCACTCTCGCGAGTGAACAGTGTTAGTAGTGGACTTCTCCTATCCTTAATAGGTCATAGGTTCCATAGAACAGTGACAATTACAACAAGGCCTACAATGCCAATGTTGTTAGTGTTTCTCTCTTGAAATTTTTTATATTTTTCTTCTCCAAAATAATATTGAAAGAACATAAGATGAATCATCGAAGAGTTAATCAAAAAACATTTACCATCCGATGTCAACAAAATAACAATTTCCTCGTGATGTTGCTATTAATTAGATCTATCATGAATCATGATGTTGTTAGAAAAAGTGAGAATGGGTTTTTATTTAAATAAATTTTAAAAAAAAAAAAGTGGGAAGCATCCATACGTCTCTGATTCGTAAAATATGAAGGATTGGAGAGAATCGTATCGCATTTCAATACGATACGCGATACGCTACCCTTTGGAAGAATTCTGTGACCCAAGTGGATATATCTACAGACACACACACACACGCATGTACATTTCAGAGGGAATAAGGCTCTATTTCATTATATTCCATCCATATCCCAATTCCATTCATTTAATATCCCAATGGAATTGGGATATAATGAAATAGAGACACTTTGAGGTTCCCTCTGAAATGAGGCATGGAAGGGGCCAGTATGAAGAAGTTTCGGGAGTTACGAAGGAGTGTTCGAGCTCATATTGGTCCCTGATGTTCCTCAGTAGCTCAGTGGTAGAGCAGTCGGCTGTTAACCGATTGGTCGTAGGTTCGAGTCCTACTTGGGGAGATCTGATTCATTCTGAGTTAACGAATTCAGAATAAAGTAGAAAAAAAGAGGTTTACTTTGACCGTTAAGAGTAGGCAACAGGTTCCTGTCTTTGTTTCTATATATATATAGGGTGAACAAAGGTCCGGCACAAATCAAATGGTTGAATTTCATACCATCAAAAGAGGCTAAGAAGGCAGTGATTCCAAAACTGAAAATGAGAAAGGAAGAAAAGGAACATAGCTAATGACTGTCTTGATCCATGACACTCCCATAAGGTAAGGGGAAGGCTCTGGCTGGTCGAGGGATTCTTTTATTCGGTGAGATGAGCCGTCTTCAGTTCCGCCAGAAGTGATGGAAGTTTGAGCTCTGAGGAGGTATGTGCGTGCATCACATACCAATCTCATTCCATCAATTTTACGTAGAAAGTCCTCATATTCATTTTTTGCCAATAGCATTTGTTACTACAAACTTGTGCGAGTTTTGTGCTTGTATATCCATATATTGCTTATTACCGTCTCAAATTTTCCCCCTTTCCCAGTAACCGTATCTCCATGTCAATTTATACGTCTTTCATACGCTAGAGATAAATCTGAAATGTGAATGGTCGGATTGATTTTTCTTTTGTTTATTGTGAGGTTATTTGTGCTTATGTTTTCTACTGATCAATAATGGTAAATCTGGCACCATTTTAATGGAAAGCTTGAGATGCAGCATTGTCTTTCACCTGTTCAATAAATTGTCCATTTGGAAGGTATGTGAAATTGTGAATTGTTCTGTGGAATTTTGTTGTTAACTTATGCTCAGAGATTTAATGTAATGATGATGTGAAGGTCATTGCTATTTTGTTTGATGTTATGACAGTTTCTTTGTTTGCATCTTTCCTAGTGCACTTCTTGATTTCTTCTCTCTTTTCTTTATCCTTGAGGCTTCGAAGTGGTTGGGGAAAAACTTAAATTTTTAAAGTAAGATCTCTTTCTTTCATATAGGTTTGTGATCAAAGTCTGCTGCGATTCCATTTAAGTTTGTGGCCTTATAATTAGTTTCAATTTAAAGTATTTATTATTATTATTATTATTTATTTTTTTTTTTTTTTTTATTATAAACTAGACTTTTAATAATAATAATAATAATAATAATAATTATTATTATTATTATTATTTTGTGGATAATTTGAGTGAATGAAATTCAGCACTTTGTGTTTAAGGTTTTCGGTGTCTGAAAATGAATAGCAGAAAATGGGCGAAAACTAAATTTAAGCCTTTTGATTTATACTTTGATGCAATTTTTTGATGTAAGTTATTGGCAAGAATGTGATTCTGATTGGGGGCCTTCTGGTGTGGGTAAATGTGGGGTTATGTACCAATTAATTTGGTGAACGAATCATTATTCATTTGCAACGTTATTACTATGACTAATTGTATTCTGTTTCAAAAAAAACTATGACTAATTATGTTGCATTTTTGAGTTTGTAGTATTATCAATGTTTTTGTTTGTTATAATGTTATACTCAGGTGAGGGTGGTGAGAGCAAGAGAAAATCTTGTTCTAGTGTTTTGAGTAGCTGTTACTGCAGCCCTCCTCATTTCTCTGTTCTTGTTTTTGGGTATGATTATGAGTTCAGTGGATATTAGCTTATTGTAAACTTGAAGTGGGATTTTGTGTTGATTCTGATGATCAGTGATTTTGGTATTTTGATGTCTTGTGTGCATAAATCCAAGTGAAAGGTGAAAAATATCTTTCTACTTAATTGTATGTTTGTGAATCTTTTGTTTTACTTGGTTATAGTAGATATTTCTTTTTGTTCTAAGCTGAATCTTTCCTGATATTGGATTTGAAGCATTGAAGGAGGCGTTTGCTTCTGCAGATAATAGGGATAATGCACTGTTGGAGAATACGCATTCTCCGTTTGGTCGATAGATAAACGCCGGAGAAAAGATTTTTGCTGCCCCAGATAATAAGCATGGGCAGGCCTGTGATTGGTTCTTTTCGGTGAGCTGGCAAGGAGGAGAATTATCCAGGCCTTTATCTTTCTCTCCCAATTTTCCAAGATAACGCATTCTCTGTGACGCACGGTGAGGTCACCGGCGATGCCCACCATGTGCTCCAACATCTCTCTTCTTCAGCAATTACGATCATATTCTGCACCCACATATAAAAGCTTCAGCAGCCCCCAATTCCTTCAGATTCTTTAATTCATCTTCGCGCTAAAGAGGTAATTCCAAAATTTTTTTGCCGTCAAATCATGCTTCTGCGTCGTTTGTCTTCGTTTTTTTTTTTTTTTTTCTTTTTTTAGGCACCCAAATTTGGTTCCTTTGGTTGCTTTTTATGCAGGCTGTAGAGGGGAGAAGATCATAGTTCATCCCTTTTATGAGGCTGGTAATTTGGCTCAGTTTGTTAGAGGTAAATGATGATCAATTACTCTTGTGGTTTGCTTGGATTAGTTCTATATATATTCTGGGATTGTGACATTAAATGTTGATCTTGTTTGTAATGTATGTTGGTACATTTGAAGGGAGGATTAGGGATCATATGGCGTTTATGTTATGCGTAATCCTGAGGTATCTGGTTTCATAGATTAGTTAGCCATTGTATGGTTTGGTTGTGGGGGTGGGGGCTTGAAAAGGGTAACTGAATGTAAGAAAAGATTTCGGAAGTGCAATCGTTGCTCCGGCCCTGTATATTGTGATACACTAGTTTCATATTTATACTTGTGAATCTGTATGACTTACTATCTACGCGTAAATATCTTGATGAAATCGGTTGTCATAGAAAGAGTTAATGTAATGCTAGCTGTGTTCTTTTGATCTTTACATTACTCATTGAAGCTTCTGTTCTGCTTTAGTGCTTGAAGTTGTTGCTTGATCGAATCAGTGCCTTCTAATTTGTTGTGTTTATCGTCTTATTGTGTTTTTGAGCTGTATTAATTAAGTTGTGTGAGTTTGAGAAGAAAAAAGTGCGACTTGGCTAGTCATTATAATTACATACCTCCTCTATCTTTCAAATCTAAATCCAATAAATTTGTGATGCATGATTGTGATTGTTAGGTTGCTAGATTTGCTGTACTTATTTCATTTACTGGTGGCAGCTTCGACCTTCTTACGCTAGTAATTCCAAATTACTTATGTGTTGTAGTGTCCTTTCTGACTTCCTGCGGACAGGTTCACTATGATATAAGAGAGCTGAAGTGTTGCAAAAATGTGCATAAGGTCTGCGGACAAGTCCACTACTTATACCCCTCAGATACTATGGTTCTTGCAGAAGAAGATAGGAGTAGCTCTGAAGTAGCTACTCGTCACCTCATAATTTTGCAGGATTAGAATGTTATCAGAAGGGAATTTTCAGCTTATTCAGGCATTGTAACAACTTGATATCCGAACGCCTGCTACCACTTGAAGGGATTGGATTTAGCTCTTTTAAAGAATTTGATAAGCTCACCACTACCCAAGAAAAGAATCCCCCTACAGAAGCATGACTAGTAAGCAGAAGGTCTTGAACCTTCACAAGAGCAACATGAGAGATTATGAAGAGTGCCTTTTTTCCCGTTTGTTGGCCAAATGCGGAAGGCGTACATAAATTCAAACTCCGATGAGAAGACATACTTCCTTACATCCAGTTAGTTCTTCATTTACAGAGAAGAATTTTTTTTTGGTCCAGTCTTCTCAGATCAACCAGATTTATGGCCAAATGCGGACCATGTTTTATTTGGATGCCATATAACACGGGGTCTGGACTGAAGTTCTAACATGGATGAAAGTTAATCATCAACCACTGACTTGGGAAGCTGAACTTCAATGGTTGATTGCTAATGCCTAATTGTAAAGGTAAAAGCATGAAAGTTAAATTATTGAAGGTGGCTTGTGCTGAAACTGTCTACATGATCTGGCTAGAAATAAATCGTTCAAGTTTTGATTCAAATCAGACTTCAACACGCAACTAGGTAGAAAAATTGTCCAGGCTGTGCGATTGCATGCTAGAATGCAGGAAGGACTGAAACTATACTGTTCTAACTTATGATTTTGATCAGGTTGTGTACGAATCTGCATATTCTGTGCGTATCAGACGGTGTCTGACCTGTTCACTTTGCGTCTACTGCTGCGTTTATCAGACTATGGCTACTGCTGCGTTTTTTTTTTTTTTTTTTTTTTAGCTAGCTGTATAAGTTTACTTCTCTGTATACTATTAGATATCTTTGATTTGTAATGTTTGGATGAATCTCGTCTGGATCACTTCGATCGACGTTTGTACTCTATGGTTGTAGAATGGATTTATCCAAAAAAGAGAGAAGAAAAAAACTTCAGAATTTAATGAACGTGTTGTTTGATTAATAATGTACAGTGGATCATTGCTTCTTTAATAAAACTGTGCCTAAATTACAATGCTCAGCATCAAATAAAAACTTTATACCATATGCAATGTTCCGTTTGACGATATTATGAAATTTGTGGGAATTTTCAATGGTCAATCTACGTATGAATTTAAGGCTATGTTTAGCGTTAGCTTATAAGCTAGCTTATAAGCTCCACAAGCTTATAAGCTCGCGTTCACGTAACATACTTATTATTATAAGCTCCAGAAGCTTATAAGCTCGCGTTCACGTAACATACTTATTATTATAAGCTCCAGAAGCTTATAAGCTCGCGTTCACGTAACATAGTTATTATCAGAAATAATAAGTCTGTTACCTGAACGCGAGCTTATAAGCTCCTCGAGCTTATAAGCTCCTGGAGCTTATCAGCTAGTTTATAATAAGCTAGCTTATTCTTTAAGTTAATAAAGTTATCTTATTTTTTTAATAAGCTCATCTCTTTCATATTTTAATTTTATCCCTAATAATAATAATAATAATAATAATAATAATAATAATAATAATAATAATAATAATAATAATGAATTATTTTATTCATAGTTTAGACATAAATACAATATTATTTTTATGTTATAATAATAACTACAATAAATAATAATAATAATAATAATAATAATAATAATAATAATAATAATAATTATTATTATTATTATTATTATTATTATTATTATTATTATTATTATTATTATTATTATTATTATTATTATTATTAAAACTAAAAACACTAATAAAGAATAACACAATATTTGTTGTCATATACACATGTTCATAACTTGAACAATGATTATTTAATTAATAGTTTAGACATAAAATATATTACTATTTTTGTGTTAAAATAATAATAATATTATTATTATTAGTATTATTATTATATGTATTATTAATAATAATATTATTATTATTATTATCATTATCATTATTATTATTATTTTTTTTTTCTTTATTTTTTTAATTTTATTATTATTATTATTATTTTTTTAAATCACTCAAAATTGGAAGGGAGTCGAGAAACAAGTTATGCTCCCACCCTTTCTGAATACAAAAACTAAGTCTAGAAAAAAGAAAAACACCACTCCTAACATCATTAGAATGACTAACAACTAAGCGCTTGAGGCGCGAAAGAGTAACCAAAGCATACTCGTCGAGCTCCCCAAAAGTAGAGAAGGCAAAATGGATGAACGAGTAGCCGTGCTCTGCATACTTAGAAGAATACTTCCTCTTCTTCTTCTGAACAGCCGTCTGCAAAGCAGCTCCAGGAGCCCAAGAGTCCAATCCCCCACCAGCAAAGGGAGAGACACCCGTGACATCCAAACAAGCGTCTTTGCCTTGGGACCAATTGTACAACAACAGATCCGCGGGACGAAAATGAAAATGAATGAATAATATATAACAATATAATATGAATACCCTTTTATTTCATTTTATCAATTAGCTTATAAGCTCATTCGCTAAACACCTAAACCAAAATCAGCTAGCTTATCAGCTCATTCGCTAAACACGTACAGTAAAATCAGCTAGCTTATCAGCTAGTTTTGCTAAACAGAGCCTAAATAGGTAGTAGAGTTTGACAGAAAATACAGGGGCAAATTCGTCCTTAGGATGCTGAAACCACATGGTTGTTATTGTCCATTATCTAGGTAATGACCAAAACTAAAATTAATCTGGAACAGATAAAAGAAAATCCCATTTCATTCTCCTCATATTTATGGACCAAAACGGAGTTAGGAGAAAGTCCATTATCTGAGAAATTTTACTGTTCATCCAATTCTCCATAAATTCACTATCTAGATAAAAAACCAAACCAAACTCGTCCGAAATGAGTGGAACTATAGATAAAGATAAAAAAAGTGACTTGCAAATAAATGTGTGCCTTTGCTTTCTTTTGAAAAAGTAAATTTATTAGTGTGTATTACTGATTTACCATTTCTCTGCCTATACAAGAATTTGAGCTGAAATTAATTTCTTATGTTGTGTAGATTTATATCTGTGGCCGTTTCTCCTGTAAATCTCTGGAAATGGATTGCAGCAAAAATACCAGATCAATATGCAGGATTATAAGGAAAAATTGGCAAATTGGCAGTAGCATTTTCAGGTTTTCATTGTGCAATCTTATTTAAGTGAGATACCAGCATACCATTCATGTTTACCCCCCTTTGAGAATGTATCAAAAAATACAAGGCACAATCACATTTAAGAAGCCTATCAAGAGATATAGAAGTCGTTATTGTTCTATTTTCTGACTTTTCGGCATAAGTTTCTGGTGAAAATTAGGTGCATACGATGTAAGGCCCACAGAGTCTGTCCATACTCCATACTAACTACTACATACGTGGGGTATATCAGAGACTTTTTCAAGAATTATGTCATCTGGTGCGGTCTCTTCGATTATGGGGTCTCCCTGTATACCTCGAATCGTGGGGGCATCGAATTCCTAGCCCTCCAGCATCCCCGTATTGCGATGCGCCTCCCCACATAATAAGATTAACCTAGAAGTCTCCCAATCGTTCCACGCAGCCTCAATGTTGAAGAAAGACATTTTTCACGCTGTGAGACAATATTTTAGTCATCAGTAGGCGCCCAACTTAAATTGGCAACATATCAGTGACGGAATGTGTGTCAAGTTTGAAGTTAAAATTTAATCATCTACACTTACGTCGAACACACAAAGTTTAAGTTTTATTCCAATTTATTCGATCACACAAATATGATTACACGGATAGGGCGGCACAGACTAACGTCTCACTCTGTTAACTTATATTACACATACGAACCATGGGTGCGGATATACGAAACACATCTTATTCAGAAGGATGTAATCCTTATTGCTTGATCATAAGTACGAACCACTGGAGCTTGCGGAGTACGGATACTTCAACCATGCCTTGGCTTGCTCGAGGTTCTTGACTAGATACTCACTTCTGGCCATGAAAGCTGGCTTGTCTTCTCTAGACACCAGCGGCTTCAGCTTCGTGAGCTCCGCCTTAATGACCTCCTTAAGCTGCTGCTTCTTGCCACGTTCGGTATTGACATTATGAATTAGTGATTGCATTGGCGTCATATCTGTCATGGGAGGGCTCTCACTTGATTCCGAATCAACATAAACCACATTTTTCTTGCTTGCACTTCTCCTGCCGCCAGAAGACCCACCAATTTTGGCCTTATGAGCCTGAGCTATCTCATCGAGCTCCATCTGCTCAAGTGCCTCATCCTCCGCAACGTCATAACTCTCGTCGGGAACGGTAGCGAATCGGCCCGTTGCAGTAGTTGCTACCCACATCCGGCCAAACTCCCTCCGCATTGGGAAGCTCCGATCTAGCATCTGATCGATTGTCGACTCCCCCCCGTCCTGTATATTGCGAATCTTGTTAACTAAATTTCTTGTCAAAAAGTTCGCGTTACTTTTTATTGTAAATTTTTGTTTTTTTATGTTTTTTTTCCTAATCCAAAATTATCACCTGGGTATCGAAGTGTGGAGGAGTTTCCACCCCACCATCCTGAGTGGCTCCCCACCCAGTCTGATGTTGATTCAGATGGATGTTCATGCGGTAAGACTGCTTTAAACGTCGCAGCTTCCCAATAAGTTGTGCCTTGGTCCACGGCTTTCCCGTTTTGTTGCACATTCGTTCCCATATCTTTTGCCAGCCACCAGTGTTGAATGTTGCACCTGCAGTATTAAGGTCCACTGTCCATATCTCATACATGATCCGTATGAAAGTCGTAATGTCCTCCCTGGTCCACTGCACGTTCGGCTCTCGGGAAACTGAGTCTTGGGACCCCATGTCGCCCTGTGACGACGACACTGGGTCTTTCCCATGGCGTCTTCTTCCACGAGACGACATCTACGCCCTTTCAGGTGTTAGTTAGGGTGTTCATTTGACATGTTTTCATTTATTAAACTATGGCTACGAGGCGGATTTAATTGCTTCTTTTACGGACTACTATTCTGGTATAGGGGCTTGGGTATTTTAGTTGCGTAGAGTTGCGTAGATTACTATAAGAAAAACATGCCTTCTAATAAAAAGAAGTTTAGATGCTCTGCTGGTGACGTTTAGTATTACTCCTGCTTGATTTGTATACGTGTATTGGCGTTAGTTAACAGTCCATAGTTGGGGCTGGAAAATTATTTTGCATGTTGCTACAATTAAATATGTTGGTCTCTTTAAACAACAAGAAAAGACTAGAGGGGGGGGGGGGTGAATAGTCTTTTCAAACTTTCGTCGTTTAAAACTTTCTCAGCAAGTACTTATTACTTTTCAGTAATGAGTTTGCTGATACTTAACTTTCTCAGCAAGCGTAAGTTACTTTACAGTAGCTTGGTTTGCTGATACTTAAAATCAGAGAGCGGAAGTCTTTGAAACAGTAAGTGCTCTTTCAGCAAGCAAAGTGTTTCAGCAAGTGAAGTGAGTGACTGTGTACAAACAGATATAATTTGCTGAAAGCTAAATGCAGTAAGTAAATCATACAAACGCTTTTATAGTGGTATCTGAGAGTGGCGTAATCTCTCAACTAATCCATTTCGTCCTTTCTAGGACTGAATCCACTAAGATATGATTGAGGTTCCTTACAATCTCCTATCTAAAGCGATTCAACAGAAACCAAAGCACACTTGCTTTGTCTCCAACCTAAACTAGAGAACTCAACCTTGTTCTCCACCAAACTTGGTACTTTTAATCAGCAAAACTATGCTAGATTAAGTTCCCCCTGAATATCACGCCTGAAAGGGTGTATTTTCATTTAGAGAGTTTTGGGGTGAGATGACTTAATTATAACTTATTCAGTTACAACAAGTAATCTAAGAAACACAACTTGGAATACTTTGCAGTAAACAAGTTTGATTGTTTCTGGTGTCAAGACTTGTTCTTGTTCGAAAGAAAGAACACTTAACTAATTTCTTAGCCGAGTTTGTTCTACTTTTTCACAAGTAGCTTTTTCAAGCTTTAAGTCTTGGAACGGATCAATGGCAGTAAGAGTGTTTGAAGGTTTGTGAGTTTTTAAGCACAAGTGAGAGTTTGATCACGTTGTTGACACACTTCAACTCTTTGCCGGATGACCTCTATTTATAGTGCAAGTAAGGAGCCGTTTGAATTTCAAATCCTAAGGCTTTTGTTCCTTAACATGTCACTATCTTTCTTTTGTACTTTCAGCAGCGACTTTCTTTGTCTTCTAGTCTTCATGTCCTTCGCGTGCAAGCTTTGCATTAAAAGCACATTTGAATAGAATTCAAATAGTAACATTTGGAGTGCAAAATTCACGTACATTCAGCAAGAGGTCACATATGTTTATCAGCAAGTGGTCAGTCTCAGTTTCAGCAAGCACAACCTACTCTGTCTTTCAGATTTTCACTTATGCAATGCTGTTGCTGAAAATTCCACTTTCTGAGCAACACGTGCCTTACCAGTCTTCAGCAATCTTCAAGTCTTCAAGTCTTCAAGTCTTCAATTCTTCAGATTTTCAAAAGTCTTCAAGATTCTGACTGGTTTCTTATTTGCTTCAATAAATTGTTTGTAATAAACAAAATATATCTTCAGCAAATGCTTCAATAGGTTATTTTCTTTTCAGAAAATAAGATACATTAAAGCTAAGCATCAATAAGATATTTTCTTTTCAGAAAATAAAATACATCATACGCAAAAGAAATAACTTATCTAACACCTAACTAAGTCATCAGCAAACGTTCCTCTTTTACAATGTCCTTAAAATTCTAAATTCCTGTGGACCTTAAGAGTACTAGTTACTGGACTGTTCTTAATTTAGCATGGTTAATTGCTCATCAAAATTACAAGTTTCCTAACAAATTTCCCCCTTTTTTATGTTAGCAATCCATGGCTAAATTAATTGTTACCCTTTTAGAGGTTTCTGATGTTGAATAAATCAGTTGATTAATGCAAGCATACTTGAATAAATAAACAGTAAGCATAAGTAAGTTGCATAATCAAAAACCAATAAGAGTCAAAAGAATTCATTGCTGAAAGTTATCATTCAGAAGTTTACAAGAAAGCATAGATAACAAGGAATCAGCAAACAAAAACTTTAACAAAAACTATTGCAGGGACTTAAGCTCTTTTAGAGGATTTTCTCAAAATCTCTCTTACACTCTTCTCAGCAAGTGCAGTGAATTCAACACAATCCTTCTCGTAGTTTTCCAGAAGCCTACGGACTTGTAGTTGAAGAATTCTTGCATTTTTGCAGGCAGTATGATGATGCTTTTCAGCATTCATTTCCATGTAGTTAATTACCCACAAATGCATGCCCCAATTGCTGGCATGGAGAAGCTGTGTATCTGAAATACTTTTCGGATGAATCTTTCTTAACCAGAGAAGATCTTCTTCTTGATCCTTAGCAGTGAGATAAAAGTACTCATAAGGAATCAATCCAAGTTTCTTCTTAGGTTTCTTTGTTACCGGGTCAGCGTAGTAAGCAATGCCAGGTGGTTTGATCAGATTTGGTTCTTGTTTGTAAGTTTTACCAATGGCGATTCTTCTTACTGAGACCTCAAGATTCAACCATCTCCCAGCAATATTTCTTGGGAGGGACTCTTCCCTTTGATTTCTTTGGACCTTGAGTTCAATCCATTTGAACATTTGATTCAAAATGGTTGTAGGAAAGAACTCATTTACCAGCAAGTCTTCCAGCTTTAAAATCCAGCAACCATGAATGTTTCTGATTACATTCTGAGTGGTTTCCTCATTGCTGGTCTTAGTATATTCGATGCCGGAGCCAATAGCAATGCTGGCCAGCCTTTTCTCTTCCTGTCTTTGCCTTCTTCTTCTTGTTTTAGCATTGTCTTGATCTCTTGCTGAAGAGTCAGACGAGAAATGCCTTGAATGGCCAGACGGAGTTATGGCTGTTAAGGGTCTAGCTATTATGGCTTGAGCTATTGTTTGATTGTCATCATCTTCATTCAGATTGTGATGACTTTCAGTGTGACAGAAATCTTGAGTTTCAGCAGCGGTTTTTCTCTTTTTGGTACTTGCTGAATTTAACTCAGATTCTGCTTGTCTTTTAGAACTTTGCTCTCTTTCAGCAAGAGGTTCTAGTGGAAGTGGCACATCAGCAGCAGGAGCAGGAGGGGTTTGATTTCTTTTTCTAGTGTTCTTCTTTTCCCCCTTAGACATGGATTGCAACATCGGAGTGATGTGCAGAGAATAAAACTCATTGCAATTTTCAGCAAGAGTGTTGAGACTGTTATATTTCATGATGATTTCTTGTTGGTCAGAGTTCATTGTAGCCAACTCTTTTTGAATATTCATCATGTTCTCTTCATGTCTTTTCTCTGTTGCGGCCTTCTCATCCATAATATTCTGAGCCTTGACAAGAGCATTCTTTGCAAGCTTGAGTGCCTGACTTACATCTTCTTCATAGCTCTTGTGATAAAGACTGATGTCTCTCTGAGCTATTGTCAAAGTTGTAGTGCGTCTCAGCACTGTAGCCAGTATCTTTCCAATGTCTAGTGGGCTCTCAGCAAGCAATGCCTCATCTTCAGCTTTGCAGGCATCATGGACTTGCTTTAGTGCTAGAATTCTAGGAGTAAACTCCTCAACTCTTGGGAACGGCACTAAATGAGGTGTTAAGGAATGAACCTTAATTTCGGAAGCAAACTGATCATCACGCGTCAGCAATTCTGCTCTTAGACCATCGTCTAAATCATTGATGTAATCAGGAGGAGGAATCTTAACGACTTTTGGGTCTCGCTTGGATTGTTCATCATCATTTTTGGATAAGTCGTCATCATCCTCAGATTCATCAAGTTGAGCAACTTTAGAACCTTTATCAGTAACTTCACTTCCTTTTTGTTGAGTGGTTGCTGATGGGAACGCTTCAGACTCAACGACTGGAGTTTCACCAGTAGATAGTTGTTTCAATTGAGTTTGGGGCTCAATTACTGGAGTTTCGCCAGTAGTTAGTTTTAATTGAGTAGTTGCTGAAGGCAACGTTTGAGACTCAATAACTGGAGTTTCGCCAGTAGTAAGTGGAAGGGATGGAACTTCCTTTGATTTTGGTCTTGAAGATTCACCAATTTCCAGATCCTGCGTATGCCTTGCATGGATCACGAGACTGTTTTGTAGAGCTCGTTGGTAATTTTCATCTTCTTCATCCTCATCTTCAAGGTTTTCTTCAGTAACCTTGGCATCAGAAACTGGACTTTTGCCATTTTTCAAGGCAACCCTTTTTCTGGCGTATTCTTCTTCAGTATCAGCACCTTGCACAGGTGCTTGATTTTCAGCAGCAGCAGGAGGAAGTTGAGATTCTTGCTGAGATTGTTGTTCAGCTTGCTGATTGTCAGATTGAGTATTTTCAGCAACTGTCAACTTTAATCCACCAGCACCAGGACTTGGACCTTGATTGTCATCATCGTCATCTTTCTTATCCTTAGAATCTTTCCCTTCATCATCACTAGGATCAGTGGGAATGTTCTCATCTTCTTCTTCTTCTTCATCATCAGTCAGAATGACTAGCTCAACATGCTTGTACAAAGCAACACTTGTCACTTCCTCTTCCTCAGTTAATTTGTGGGGATCAGCCACCACAGGAACAAAAAGACCTTTGAGCATCACAGCTTGTTCAGCTGGAGAGGCACTCTTAAATTTGGCATTCATATTCTCTCTGATTTGAGCAATCAGATTTGAACTCATTTGCTGAGAATATGTCATTTCTTCAGGAAGGATGGAGTGGACAAATGTTTCGAGCTTTAACAGTGAAGTTCTCTTTTTCTCATTTGAGAGATGAAGGTGAAGATCTGAGAAGTCCATTCTCCTGTACCTTTGCCAGTTGCTGACGGAATTAGCAACTCTTGACAAAGTTGTCCTCATGAAGTTCAAGTTCTTCAGAACTTACTTGCTGATCTTCAGTGATGAGTACCACTTCAGTGGTCTCCTTTTGAGCCTGAAAAAGAATTTTATTTAGATCAGGATTGGTTTGGAGAATTGTTTTAGAGTTTAAATCTGAAACATGATTTACCTGCTGAGAGTCAGCAAGCTCATGTAGTACAATTTCCATTCCATGAGGAGCTTGAGTAGCATCCTCCATTTGTTCATCCTGAAATAAATTATAATTAGACACAAGTACTAAGCTGTCAAACTTAGTTTTTATACCAAAATTATTAACTACCTGCTGAGCAGGGAGTGTTGGTTCTGGTGCAGAGGCTTCAGCAACCATCTGACTTGCATCTTGAGAAGTCTGTAGAGAAAGAATAATTTTAGCAAAAGAACAATTTTCAGAATTTGAAGGTTTACTGATGGTTGAATTAACTACCTGCTGAGGAAGGACAGGTTGTGGCTCAGTCCTTTCAGCATTAACAGTTTCTTCAGATTCTTGGATTGTTTCTTCAGCAGACTTCTGATTTTGCTCTAACTGAGAAAGCTGTGCGGTTTCAGCAATCTCCCTTGTCTCTGAAATGACAAGTTGAGCAGAAGCATCTTGACCTTTAAGCTCACGGCTTGTCATGATGAGATCAATTGACTTGTTGGATGATTCTTCAATCTCCAACTCCATTTGTTTGCTTAAATCTTCCAGTACAAGCTGGACTTTGTCAATTGAAGTCTTGGGTGAACTTGGGCCAGTATTCTCAGCATCAAGAGATGCATCTTTGAATAATGCTTCTTGAGTTTCAGCAACTTCAGGAACTGGAACCATTGCTATCTCAGCAACTGGTCCATCAGCAAGCTGGGTTTCAGCAACTTGATGAGTTGCTTGTTCAGCAACCATCTGTTCAGCAGCATCAGCAAGTGCCGCTCTTTGCATATCAGCAACAATGTCGCTTACTGGTTCCATGGTTTGATCATCTAGATTATCTACAATGTAGATATCTGGGACTTGGGCAGGAATTTCATTTCCACTGCCTTGTGGTCTATTCTCAGTAGAATTATCAACGTTAAGTTGATTGTTGAAGGCTTCCGCAAACACTTCAACATTGTTGACATAGGCTTCAGTAATTACCTTAGCAACATCTACTGGCAAATGCGTTTCAGCATTTGTCTGGGAATTGACTGAGGAGTCTTGGACATTAGGGACTGACTGAGAAGCCAGTGTCTTCTTTCTTTTGTTACTTGTCCGTTTCCTCTTAGGTACGGGATTTGCTGATGACGCTGCAGTCTGAGTGTCATCATCAGCTTTCCTCTTTTTCTTTTTAGATTTCTCCAGTTTCCCAGAGTCATCAATTGTTGCCTTTTCAGCAACAGGTGTTGTACACGTACCTTGTTGATTTTCTACAGCAGTTTCATTTGTGTTACCACCACCAACAGCAGTTTCATCTCTAAGTTGCTGAGTGGTAACATCTGCAGCTGTTGTATACCTTTCTTGCTGGCTTGTGCTGACAACATTTGCAGTTTTTGTCTTCTTGGTTTTCTTTCCAGCAATCTTAGGTACATTCTGCTTGTAGAAAGATCTTCCCACATTGCACACAGATTTCTTGATTGGCAATGGGTTTCTTAGCTGAATCCTGAAATGTTCAAGGATATAGCATATCTTGATTCCATACATAACTGGAAAGGAAGGTGAGACCTTGTTGTCTTCTACCTTTACCTTAAACTTAGTAACATAATCAACAAGCCTGTTGAAAATGTACTTAGCTCAGTTAAGTGCCGATTTATTTTCATAGATATGCATCAGCAATGGCCATCTTCTCAGGCCTACTCGGTCAATTCCTCCAACTTGGGAGTCAAGAACTTTTATTAGTAGCAGAGCTACTAGACCAAGTGAATGGCAGAGATGCTTTCTCTTAACGTGCTTTGTCCAAGTCACGGGAGCTATCTTGCCTTTCTTCATTTTTGCATTTCTGACGTCACTGTAGAAAGCTTCAATTTCTTCGTCAGAAGCAGTGACGTCATCTTCAGTTCCAGTGGTTGGAATCTGAAAAATCTCCGCTAAATCAGTCCATTTCAGGACGATTTGCGTGTTTTGAACATAAGTAAGGATCACTTTTTCAGTGACTCCATTACTGTCTGTAAGGGACTGGATTTCTGCATTGTTGTAGAATTCCATTGTATTAATCATGCTCACTTGCTTAGTGCGAGCAGAGATAAAGTTCATGAGGCCTTGCTGCTTGATGAACTCAAGCGCCTCTTCATTTTGGTCATCAAGTTCTTGTTCATAAAAGTACCTAATGTACTTTTCTTTTGCAAACCCTCCCCATTGCATCAACATCTCACACTTTGCAGTGTCAAGATATGACGGAGGCATATGTTTTACAGTGATTCGGTCGTTTTTCAACACAACTTTCGTTGTGTCTGGGCCAGAGTAGTCACCGGAGTAGTGCGTGTTTCAGCACTATCAACCTTTGACGATTTTGAGGACTTTGATAACTGTCTCTTGGGAGCCATTTCTTATATAGCACAAGAAAATGTGTACGAAAAATATAGTTTGCTTTTTGACCGGAGGTACAGTAGATTCAGGCTAGAATTTGCAGAGAAAGGAAATGTGAGTTAAAGAATTTTGTCATTTCTCTAACTCCTTCTTTATATAGTGTCTCTGGTGTGTGAGAAACTCAATCGATTTGAGCTATCAGCAAGGGTAAAACAGAGAAACACTGGAGTTAGTGGAGCCTTTGCATTGAATGCGTAGTGACCCACTAACTAAAACCGTCAGAGCACTCTCTCTCTTTGTTTTGTTAGCCGTTAGATTAATAACTCCTTTTAATCAATGGCCACGATTGAATTTCATGTCATGATTTATTGCGAGTTTATCTGTGCCAGCTTAACGTCACAAATTGATTTTACCGAGTAATACGGGATATATTGCTTGCTGAAATAGACAAGAATCTTTTCAGCGAGTTTGAATTAACAATCTGGATACTTGCTGAAAGTTCCCCCTTACTTAGATATCTCATATTTTCTTAGTTTAAAAGACATTTCTGATTTCCCGTATCAGTAAATTCTTTTGTACTTGAGACATCCTTTGGTAAAATCTGAGAGATGAGCTTTTGCTCTTTTTTGAGTTCCCGTCTCAGAAAATTCCTTTGATACTTGAATACCTGTTT
This sequence comes from Plantago ovata, assembly GCA_028274465.1. Taxonomy (NCBI): domain Eukaryota; kingdom Viridiplantae; phylum Streptophyta; class Magnoliopsida; order Lamiales; family Plantaginaceae; genus Plantago; species Plantago ovata. Next base: position 2,015 of record JAHHQI010000272.1, on the reverse strand, counting down.
CAGTATCTTTTGATTGTCTGAGTACCCGTCTCAGCAATCCTTAAGTTCTTTCTCTTACTGAGTTCCTGTCTCAGCAAGTGGTCAAGTTTCCTAACAAATACCCGTTTTGAAGGAATTACTTGCTGAATGCCTGTTTCAGCAATCATGTTGTGACTTATCATTTCTTAGAAGAAATCAGTGACTTGGTCTTTTAGACAGGAATACTTTGGCTTGCTGAATACCTATTTCAGCATTCTGCCAAGTGTATCCTTTATTGAGGTAGTTCAATCAATCCAAGGTTATACCTTAGCATTGCGAACCTATTATCCGGTAGGGGCTTGGTAAAGATGTCAGCAAGCTGATCTTCAGTACCTACTTTCACAACCTCAATATCACCTTTTTCCACATGATCTCTAATGAAATGATGTCTAATATCAATGTGCTTGGTCCTAGAGTGAAACTTAGGATTTTGCGTAATTGCAATAGCACTTGTATTATCACAAAAGATTGGTGTTTTCTTTGTAGAAATACCATAATCTCTTAATTGTTGTTGAATCCATAGGATTTGAGCTGTGCAACAACCAGCTGCAATGTATTCAGATTCAGTAGATGAATTGGCGACACACGTTTGCTTCTTGCTGAACCATGATATTAATCTAGTACCCAAAAACTGACAAGTTCCAGAGGTACTTTTCTATCAAGAGTTGATCCACCATGATCAGCATCAGAATAGCCAACCAATTCAAGTCCAGAATCTTTAGGATACCATAATCCAACATTGACTGTACCTTTAACATATTTCAGTATTTTGATTGCCTTTTTGTAGTGTGATTCTCTTGGATCAGATTGGAATCTTGCACACACACAAACAGCATACTGAATGTCAGGTCTACTTGCTGTTAGATACAACAAGGAACTAATGAGCTTCCTATATTTGTGTTCTTCGACACTTTTGTCCTCTTTAGTATAGCCCAATTTGGTACCAACACTCATAGGGATCTTTTCAGGTTTCTCATCCTCTTTGATCCTAAACTTTATGAGCATTTCTTTCGCATACTTTGCTTGATTTATGAATATTCCATCTTTGAGTTGCTTGACTTGCAACCCTAGGAAGTAATTCAATTTTCCCATCATACTCATTTCAAACTTATTAGTCATGAGTTTGGCAAAATCATCACAAAGTTGCCAACATAAATTTGAACTAAGATTAATTTACCATCATGGTTCATGGTAAATAATGTTTTGTCAACTTCACCTTTCTTGAAACCATTTTCCAGCAAGAACTTAGCCAAGGTATCATACCATGCTCTTGGTGCTTGCTTTAGACCATATACAGCTTTCTGAAGCTTGTATACCATCTTGATTTCTGAGGGAAGTTCAAAGCCGGGGGGTTGTTCTAGGTAGACTTCTTCAGCAAGTTCACCATTTAAGAATGCACTTTTAACATCCATTTGGTAAACAATGAAGTCATTGTGAGCAGCAAAGGCCAAGAAGAGCCTAATTGCATCCAATCTTGCAACTGGAGCGTAAGACTCATCATAGTCCAATCCTTCAGTCTGACAGTAACCTTGAGCAACTAAGCGTGCTTTGTTTCTTGTTACTTCACCAGACTCGCTCAGCTTGTTTCTGAACACCCACTTTGTACCAATAGCTTTCTTATCTTCAGCAAGTGGCACAAGTTTCCAGACTTTGTTTCTTTCAAATTGATCCAATTCTTCTTGCATTGCCTTTATCCATTCAGAATGCTTCAAAGCTTCTTCTATGGTTTTAGGTTCAATTTCTGAAACAAAGCAAGAGAATAAAGATTCTACTTCTACGACAGTTGCTTCTTCAGCAAGTCCTTGAGTAGCTTTGGATCTAGTCACTTGGCGTTTATTAATATCGCCAATCATATCCGTAGAGGGATGATCTCTAATCCATTTATTAACAGGTTTCCTGTTTGTTGGATCAGGATATGTTTGCTCATCAGCATGTGACTCTTCAGTATGTACTTGTTCAGTACTACTGGGAATTTTGTGTGTCTCTGCTGAGATTTT
>JAHHQI010000270.1:0-12399 GCA_028274465.1 Plantago ovata | reverse complement strand
CAGGTTTCCAGAGCGTTTCGGAAACGTTTTTCCAAGAAACTTGCGCCAGTTTGGTGTTTCCGTGCTTCACAACTAGTATGATATCATAATGGCAGTCCATCCGCACCCTTGCGGGTTTGGGAATGACCACATCTCTGATATGTGGGCCAATGCAGTTATTTGTGGATTGGTTCACACATGTCTCACCAATATAATATTGTCCATTGTTCGTTTAGGCTTAAACCCACACATACTTGCTTTTGGAATCACCCAAAAAGTTTCATACTGTCCGTATATGCGATTGGTGGTCTACTTATATCATATTTCCTCCGTCATGCCTTAAGTTTAACATTTTGTTTTGTTGATTCTTTCGAGGTACGGATTGACATCAAATTAATCCTAAATAGTACTCATCCATTTTTTTAGATTGTTTACATTTGCTTTTGGAATGGTTTTAAAGAGGTTGGTATAGTGTGTGTGGTATTTGAGTTAGTGGCATAATCCACAATAAAGTTGTGAGATAAAAGTTTGCCAAAAGAGGAAACGTATACAATCTAAAGAAACGAATTAAAAATGGAATACGTATACAATCTAAAAAAACAGATGAGTATAAGGAAAATAATTAAAAAGATTATATTATGAAAATATAAATTTTTCAGTTTCGTAGTATAAAATTTTAAATTATTTTTATTGTATGATTTGAAAATAATTTGGGGTCAAACCGACCTTCGAAAAAGTCAACAAAACAAAGTGTTAAACTTAAGGCGAGATGGAAAATGTACCATTTATCCCACATTCTCGTAACTGATGTAGAATGGGGTGTTAAAGAAAGTCTATTTGATTAAAAACTACAACTACTTACCTTACGGTTAATTAAATAACTTCACAAAAATCCATTTGATAAAGTGTAATAAGGTAATTAATAATAGTTGAACTACATTTACAAGATATACATAATTGGAAGAAAAAAAAGTAGTAAGTGTTACAAAGCAATTGTTAGTGAATGATATGAACGTCTATATTTAGGGAGTTATTACATTTTGCCTTACTAGGCCTCATTTTCTTACTAAACCCGCATTGGCAAATTTCAACTTACATATTCCCCAATTTATTTCATTCCCCTCATTACTTTGTTATGAGATAAAAGATTTCTTGTCCCCTAATGGTCCCCCCATTCATTTTGTACACATACTCCATGCACTTTCATACTTGTTATATCTAGTCCTATTAAGTCCAATAGAGACTGAAGGAAAAAATGTCTGGGCCAAATTGCAAACACAGAAAATTAGTTGTATACATCATCGTCCCAGAAATCACCATCTTTCTTCTTCCTTTCTTCTTCTTTCTTCTCCTTCCATTCTTTGAATTTTTATTTTTCTTCTCCTTCCATTATCTTAAATTCTTTTTTTTCCTTCTCCTTCCATACTTCCATTCTTCTTCTTCCATGGAAGCTCAGATCACGAAGCTCCGATCTGGAGCTTCCATGGAAGCTCACGAAGCTCGGTTTCAGAGCTTCCATGGAAGCTCCAGATCGGAGCTTTGGAAGCTCCGATCTGGAGCTTCGTGGAAGCTCTGAAACCGAGCTTCCATGGAAGCTCGACTAGAGCTTCTAATACGAGCTTCCATGGAAGCTCTTAATTCAAGCTTCCATGGAAGCTTCTGTTGGAAGCTCGAAATTTAGCTTCCATTTTTCTCTTTTTTTTTTTAGAATTTCTTTTTCAATTTCTTTTTTTTTTAGTGGAATTGGAATTTTCAATTGAATTCTCAGAAACATAGATTTTTCAATGTTTTCTACATGGCATAATGTTTTATGTTTATGTTTCTAACATTACATTACATGTGTACATGTTTATGTTTCTATGTTTACATGTGTATATGTGTATATGTTTATGTGTGTATGAAGACATAAATAAATCAACATGAGGGACAATATAGGACAAAATTACTTATCACAATTATAATCAAATGAGTAAATTAATAATAAATAGAAAAAAGTACTATTACTATCAAATGTATTCATATTACCAACAAATAAAAAAAAGAGGGTCCCAAAATCAATGACATTTTGGTCCATATAACATTTTTCATCCTTTTCAATTTGGGGACCAATTTGCAAATATGCACATGCGTACAAACTTTCAAGCCAGCTGTACCGACACAACTTTCCAAGTGGTCCCAATATTGTAGCTAATTGAAATGAATTTCTACACTTTGAAACACAAAAATTGAGGCAGGGGTTGATGAAACATAAAGGGACATATTGTGGTGGAATGTAGCTCAACCCTCTATTTAGTATCATTGAAATGCTGATCATGTAGTTACTCACAATGTTTGTAGAAGCCTATATAAGGCTCATTCTTGTACATTGTAATACACACTATGAAATTAACATGTTATTCTCTTCCACTCTTCTCTTCTCTCTTCCTCTTTTGTATTTTATTTGAACACGTTATCGGCACGACTCTACCACCGAGTCTCCTATTTCTTCAAATGATACACTTTACTAATTCTCGTTTTGAATATAATTCTCATGTTCATCTACCTTTCACTCTCATTCATTATAATCTTACACCTATTTATAGGTATCCAAGAATTAAAAAGGAATGGTGAATTTTGATAGCAAAAACAAGACCATGGTGGTTATGAATCTTATGATCTTCACTCAAGTCAATTAAACCACATTTATTTTATTCGAAAAATATTAAGTTATTATTACAATTTTTGTACCAAATTTCTTGTTTTTATGATATAGAAATTCTTGCAAATTTATTTCATTATTGATTCACTCATATTTATATGCTCAAGTTAATTTGTCCATGTCAATTCTCTAACTATGTTTTTTGTTTGTAATCCGCATGTACGTGACTATTGATCAACCACGAGCACTATCGATTGAGTTACACATCGTTGGAATTATAAGATCATTGCTCATTGTTGGTCAAGATAAATTTTATTTACATTGATATAATAATTCTTAATGGTTATTAATTCTCTTTATATAGTCATTTTGAATTTTCTTTTCAATAGATAATTAAATTGATATTTAAGGTCCATGAATAATTTTACGAGTTATTGATTTATATTTCATACAAAAATAATTTACCATATTCTCCGAAGTGAATAGGTCTTGAAACACTATACATTCGACTTAAATGATATCTTATATATCAACCTCCATCCTTCTCGATCTTATGGAGTTTGTATATTTCTCGAAGTAAATGAGACATCAAAGAAAATATAGCACTTGGAAGTTGCTATATATTTGAGAGAAGAAGTGAATGAAAAATTATCAAACACATGGATATTTTGATCCACGGAACCAGCGAAAGTGGTCGAGAAATGATTGTGTACTTATCCTCCATAAAGACGTTTCATCCACATAAAAACCATCGTCCAATATATGATTTCTTCTATGGATATTAGATAAGAATTTGAACGTCAAATTATCATACACATGGATATCTTTATTCAAATGTTAAAATTTATGAAATATGAAACCACCAGAAGAAGTGGTCAGGGGAATCATTAAGTATTCATTTTGAATAAGTATGTCAATATTTATTAATATTTGTATTAAGTATTCAAGATATTTCTTTTTTATTTAAGATCTTGGAATATTAGTATACATTTTTACTTTGTTATATTCTTGTGGGTAAATATCATATGATACCCCTCTTGGGACACCACTTTGCATATACAACCCTCTTAGTCCCAGAATTACATCCAGGTCCACGAGCCCATTTTTGTGTTGACCAAAAAAAAAATTACTGCTCATTCCAGTCTTGCCAAACGCGGCCTTAGCTCCAAAAACAAAAATTAAGTTTTAATACCCTTAACTCTTCTTATTTTTATTTTTATTTTTTCTTTTCCCATCTTCTTCTTCATCAATTCCGGTACCGGAATTACCGGTACCGGCGTCGGAGCAGCTCCGATTTTGGGACTGTATAGCCCAAAATCGGAGTTGTAAAAGCTCCGATTTGGAGCTGTTTAAACAGCTCCAAATCGGAGCTGTACAGCTCCGGATCGGAGCTGTAAAAGCTCCGATTTGGAGCTGTACAGCTCCGATATCGGAGCTGTTACAGCTCCGGATCGGAGCTGTAAAAGCTCCAGATCGGAGCTGTAACAGCTCCGGATCGGAGCTGTTAAACAGCTCCAATCCGGAGCTATAATAGCTCCGGATCGGAGCTGTTTAACAGCTCCGGTTTGGAGTCGGAACTGTTTTTGTTTTTCTTTTTTTTTTTATTAAAACTTAAAATTTCCCGGCACAAGATTTTTACACTTAACACCTAAAAATTCAAATTCAATTACATCACGGTCCACACATGTTATGCACGTGGTCTCCTGCTTAAGCTGTTTGGTCAGCGAAAAAATCCGATAATTGACCAAGGGCAAAAAAGTACTTTCAATGAATTAGTTCGCCAAAAGTCAAGGTCGTGGATCCAGATGTAATTAGTTTCGTCTAACAAGGGTATGTATGCAATCTCCGGACTAAGAGGGGGCTATATGTAATTAAGAGCACTAAGAGGGGTATCATATGCAAGAGACCCTATTCTTGTTGATAAGTAATATATGGTGATTAGTTTGTTAACCTCTTGGAGTTCAAAATTTTCTCATTCCCTTAAGTGAATGTGAGTATTTTATTAGATGTGTGCATCGGAACCATATATGTAGCTCATTCCCTGAAGTGAATGTTGATATTTGGAACACGACACATATTGTAACAAAAATCATGATTATAAGTATGAACATGGTTTGATATATTTTGTAAGTGTCCATAACATGCCATGGACCATTTACATGAAAAAAAATAAAAATGATGTTCTCTGGTTTGATTGTTATTTTGCTAAAGTTTTCACCAGAAGTGAAAGTGACATGAAAGGTGAAATAGTGGCAGTTCTTATTGAGTAAAAAAAAAAGTGTGTAATTGAATATTTATATCATGCACACCGTATTGTGAAGTTGGTATATTGTACTTTTGATCCCCCTATCTTTTGGTTCTCTGCGATTTTGGTCATGTACAAACGATATACGGTCCTCTATTTTTATACATATGTCAACTAAGTCGTTTTTTACCTGTGATTTTGGTCCTCTATGCCAGCAGGATCACGAACTGAGACGTAACGATCTAAGGGACGAATTAAAAAGCGATCTAACGGAAATTCCCACCCAAAATGATAATCCCCAAATATAAGAACCCTAACCCTAGCCCCAAACACAATCCGACTTCTTCTTCCCTGAATTCTCTGTACCCAGTTGTCGAAAATGTGCATGGAAATAGCTGAGGTGTGGCGAACTGAAATCGTGTGAATTAGAGCGAATTGGGAGGAATTCCCTTCCAAATTGAAATTCCCCAATTATAGCAAGAGCCCTAACTCTAGCCCCTTAGGCCTACTCCAACAGTTGATCCCAAAAGTGGAGATCAACTATGCCACGTCAACATTCCACTAACTTAATTCCCAACTCTTCCAACATGCTCCAACAGTTGATCCCCACTCATCCCTTATTTTTCATTTATTTTACTACTTTTTTTATTTCATCTTCTTTTTTTCCATTAAGTTTTTTAATCAATTATTCATTGCATTTTAAAACATTATATGATACTTCAAAATGCAATAAATATTTTAAAAAATTATTAAATAAAATAGTACAATAGACTATCAAATTAAAAAAAATACACTCGTGAAAAATTAAAAGTTAAACAATAAACATAAAATATTACATAAGTGAAAAATTAAAAATTAAACAATAAACATAAACTATTAATAAAATGTAATAAAAATTATGTAATGTAATGGATTATTTTATAAATTTTATTTTATTATTTTTATTTATGCATTATTAAATATGGAAATAAAATAATAAACATAAAAAAGAAAAGAAGGAAAAAAATAATAAACATAAAAAAGAAAAGAAGAAAAAAAATATTAAAAAAAAATTAAAAAGATGATATACTCAAACAACAAGCTGGTAGTAGTAGTATAAATTACTATCATCAACAACAATAACACAACAAAACAAAAATAAAAAAAAAAGGAAAAAAATGCAAAAAGAAAAAAAAATAATATTATATAGTTGAGCTTGGGCTCATCAGTTGAGGCTCAACCATGTGGACAGATGCGTCCACATGCGTCTCTGATGGAGACGCATCTTCGGACGCAACTCTGAAGATGCGTCTCCGTTGGAATCACAAGTTCCAAGCGAGAAAAGAAATAAACAACATCATAATTTGAGTTTTGAGAATTAAAAATCCAAATTAGACTCAACAAATAATGCCTCAATAGACCCAAATTAACTACCATGAATATATGAACAAGGCCGCCCAAACACGAAAAGTATAAGTTAGAGCTCAATGAATTTATGGAGAAAATCTAAGCTCTATTCACAAAGCTTTATCAAGCTATGTCAACAGGAGCTTATTATGCTCTGCTTACAGAGCTTAATCAAGATCTGCTATGTAAAAACAGAACTTGATTAAGCTCTGTTTACATAAAAAGTTATGTAAAACATGACGGAATTGGAGCCGTAGGAATTCATTTTACAGAGCTTAGTTGATGCGAGTGAGTTTTCTTTTTGCTCTTGAATTCAATTTCAATCGTTCCAAGTTTTTATTGTAGAAGAGATAAATCAATATGTGTGATTAAGTGTGACTTGAACCGTATTTGATGACTGGAGGCGTTGTATACGGTATACAGGTGCTCTGGACGCCAACCCCACGCTCTATACATAGTCAGAGGACTCAGTTCACAAAGGTCGTGCTAATTCGGACCAAAACCGCAAACGACCAATAAATATGGGACAAAAAATGCAATTTACCCGTTGTAAGTTCATATCCACATACCCACCATGCCACCACCAGACATTAAATGTGGTCTCACCAAGTTTTACCTGACTACATGTCCAACGTGTCAACAAGCTAATATGAAACTGGTTTACATCCCCTCCAATGCCCCACCTTTCTCTTATTTAGACAAGTTTCTATGCCTTCACTAGATTACCTGTTTGCACAAGTACTTAATTCACACAGCCAACTTACTTTCACTTTGGGTTGTTTGGGTCATTTGGAAAGAAAGAAATGCTATCTTATTTGCAGGGAAATCATTATGTCAAAAGAACATGATAAAAATTGCAAAGTCTTTTCACTTCATGTTCCCTGCGAAGTCCAGTATTTCAAAACTTTATGTTTCTTGTCAATGGCAACTTCCCACACTGCACCTTCCTTTCATCGTGTGTACACTTGTTGGAGAATTAATATAAATAACTAGATTCCGTTCCTCCCCAACAGTTTAAGCTTTTGGGAGAGTTTATGTCAAAAGAACATGATAAAAATTGCAAAGTCTTTTCACTTCATGTTCCCTGCAAAGTCCAGTATTTCAAAGTTTTATGTTTCTTGTCAATGGCAACTTCCCCCACTACACCTTCCTTTCATCGTGTGTACACTTGTTGGAGAATTAATATAAATAACTAGATTACGTTCCTCCCCAACAGCTTAAGCTTTTAGGATAGTTGGAATTCTATCATGGTATCAGAGACATCTGGCTCACGCCCACCTGGGTTCGTATCTCCCCGGAGACAAACTCCGCCCCATATTAAATTTCCACTCGAATGGCCTCCCCAAAGAGGTTGAAATCAGCCACGAGTGCGGGAGAGTGTTGGATAATTAATATAAATGACTAGATTCCATTCCTCACAGTAGTTTAAACCACTCTAGACCAGTTGCCGATATGACTTTTTGATAGCTTGTATTCAGATGTATCCCGGGAAACCACTCGATTAGTTAAAAACCCCTTAAATCAAGTTTTGCAGAGTGTGTTTAATAAAGAATTACTTCATAAATTAATTAAAAAGAAATCTTATTTTACTCGGCAAAGGGAACGAACTACTAATATCATATCACAACATCCACATATTATGACATAGACATGCTCATTATCGTCAAAATTATCAACATCAGGAAAAGGATCAATTCCAATGAAGCCGACCATTTATGAACACAGCCTAATAAGACGGGCGCCAGCCAGCCATAAAACAAGACTCTTGTTGTTTGTATTTTTCTCAACTTGAATCAAATTACATAGACCAGGTCTAACTCGGAACCAACCCAGGCATATATACTTGTATGATCTGTTAATATGGTAACCCTCCCCCCCCCCAAAAAAAAGTGGCGGGGTGCTACCCGGCCCTAATACATCAGACAAAAGAAACAATATCAAAATGGTGTATTTGATTTTTTTTAAAAAAATTACTCGTACTTCATGTTACTGTTCACGGCTAGCCTGCAAATAATATACTACTGCATAATTGTACTCTATACGTGACAATAATAACCCGAAAGCATGAAAAACCCTTTAACCAGTTGTATCGATTCATGTACATCCGTGCGTGTTTTTGGTTAAAGTTAAAAGGAGATCAAATGAATATATCTACCTACCTATTATGTAGTATTCCACAACCAGCGCAATTATGTAGTATTCCACGACCAGCGCACTTTAAATGTTGGATTTATTGGCTCGTTCTCCGCAAAACAGAGCCAATCATTTTGTGTTCAAATCTTTTAACTGATCCAGCAATATCCCGCATTGTAGTATCCAAAACGTAGGGAACCCCATCAACCGTGATGCCAGTATTGTTTACAAGCTGCCTGCAAGGTTCACGCCGCTCTGAAATCGTACCATGATAGTGGAAATACTTGATCAGCCCCTCTGTTTTGTAAGTTGACCTGCCCTTTATGTTCTGAGACATATGCACCCCAGTTGCAAATACATTTCTTGGTTGCACTGCGTACTTCCTGTCCCTCCTTATACCTTTCTTCACATCCCTGTATACTAGCTTCTCAAATCCCCATTTCCTACAATATATATAATAGCAACTTCAATTAATATTTCAAAGCCCAATAGAACTGAACTCATTTTTCAAAAGAAAAATTACAAATTTACCATGGGGTCAGGAAGAATTTAAATTTACAATTAAAGGAGATGTACCATCTTTAATGACGGAAAATGCTCCAGTTAACAACCAGTAGATAGCAACCTTATACTAATTACATACCAATTTCTTCATTATGATACAGATAAAGAAAACTCCAATTTATGTAGCACCGATGACTTAAACCGGAAACAGCAGTGCTGATCGCTGTTAATTATATTGACAGTTGTATACTATAATATATGTGTCCACATAAAAAATAAATATATTAGATGAGCACAAGATTAAATAATGAATAACACAATCTCTTTTGCAAAGAAATGGCAACACAGTGACTTGGGTATTTTGAAAAGAAAAAAAAAAGTGACTTGGAAGAATTACTATCACGGGCAAGGATGGCAGCTACATACACCGAGTGACACAAATATTGCATTAGGCACATTCCTGAACGTAACTGAAACTTGAATGCAACGCCAAGGTACTTCATCGGAGCTACGAATGTCTATATGCCCTAGTATGATGATGGTGTTTAAGTGTTGCTGTTTTACGGGTGTTGAATCCCTATACGTTCACTCAACCTCGTATTACTGGAAACACTAACTGTTCCACGGCTGTAGTTGTTTTACTTGTGCAGGAAGTTTATTAGAACGTGGGAATTGTCAGAGTTCAAGAAGGAGTTCAAGAAGGAAGATACTTATTCAATAAAGAACTCAAAAAGGAAATTAAGTTCTAAAATGAAATGGAGTTCAACATGAAGAAGTCGTTTCCTAATAGAAGACTGAAGATCTAAGCGTCCAGATTCATTCCACACGGTTCCTAATGGTTTTCAAACAAGCCTTCTACCACTATATATATGTGAGCATCGACATTGAAAAGAGATACGACACAGAGAGCGACACAGAGAGCAAAGGCGATCGAGTTTCATAGTTTTATAGTTTTAGTTCGTTGTGTCTTTTACACTAGTTTATATTCTAGACTTCTCTAAGAGCGTATTGGAGGTAGAATTATAGATTGGTTTCTATATCATATTATAGGTGACTAGTTTTACTAGGATAGATATTGAGAGTATACAGCGTTGTATGAATAAGATCTTTTCTAGTTGATTTTCTGCCTTGACTGGGCATCAAGCAAGCTTACAAAAGCTGCTTGAAAAATTTCAAACACAGGTTCTTCTTTATATTCTGCTGTGCTTTAAATTTGATATATTATCTGTGTTTGTTAATCTGTAGGTTGACGTAGGTGTTCACTGAACCCGTAGTTAATCTACGTTATTGGGTGAGGTAATTTGTATCTAAAGAAAGTTATACCGATCCTACATTCTTTCATGGTGTAAAACAAAGCATTAGTCCTTTAGATTTTCAAAGGTGAGTGATTTATGAATGCTATTTGGTTTTGCTATGGAGTAAAAAAGCAAGTGATAAAGCCTATACCAAACTTAAATGGATAATATGTAGGCTACCAATATCTCTATCCTCTCTAGCACTATGTTGTTTCCAACTTTGCATCATTTCTATTTATCTCTACTCATCCATCCTATTCAAACAAAATGTATGATGAGTAGAGATAAATCCATTTTTAGTGTTTTGATAGTCCCCATATACTAAATGTAAAAATGGATTTCTTCATTTACTGTGTTTAACACCTGAACAATTCAGCATATTTTAGCATGATTCTCGCGGTATTAAAAGACTGCATAGGCAAATATTTTGGATAAAGTCCACTACCACTTGCAGTTGATCAAAATCTAGGTAAGCAAGAGATATATCTAAAAAATCTAAACAAGTGCAAGATGAAGAGAATAGGGTGTACCTGAAGGCAGTAGGAGCATCCTGGGGGAGGCATAATTTATTGGACATGGTCATCTGCTGGAAAGTAAACTGAGTGAAATCGGAAAGGGAATCCATAACAGAGTTGATAGATGTCTTTTTTTCGACATGTATGAACTCATCAACATCAAAGAACCACATCCACTTAGCTTGAAACCTATACCTATGAAGGCAATCATTAACAATAAGGAACTGATTATGATAGTAACCATCAAACTTCTCCTGGTCCCTAATATCCTGCAAGGTAACAAAACCCTTGTCAATCCATGGCCTGAGAACCTCCATGACTCCTTCATGTACACCACCGGCATCGTGGATAACAAAGTGAGATTTGGGGCCGAATAGCCTAACGTGGTAAGCCAGCCACTCTCGAACTCTCTGAGGACTCAAATTGCCGTAGAGGGAGGAGCCACAGTAGAGATAATCGTAGTTTGGGGTTGGAGAAGTGAATTGAGATAGGAAATTGGAGTAGTCCTTTGGGGTTTCGGTGAGGGCGAGAATGGTGTCGGTGGTGTTGAGGGATGGGTCATTGGTTGTGGCTTGGAGGATGAGTTTGCCACCATCAGCACCAATAGGAGTTGTTGGAAATGTGCAGTTGATGACGACGACGGTGTAGATTCGGCCGTAGCCCCAATCTGGGAGGATCTTCCAACCATCGGATTCGGCATAAACAGTAGTGCTGTTGGTGTTTATCCATTGGCAGCGGTAGGTGGGTTTGCCAAACACATGAAGTGGTTTGGAGGAGAGGCCTATTACAGCGAACGAATTATTGCCGCCTCTGTATGCTGACATTAGGATGAAATTGTACGCTCCAACTCCGTACGGATTGAAACGTCGCTTTAATACGCCGCCGCCGTCTGACACCTCCTCCTCATCCGAAACTTCGTCTTGTGGTTGAGCACCAGCTGTACCATTACTACTATTGCTACTAATGGTTGAGGTTGAAGAATCTTTAATAATAGTAGTAGTAGTAGTAGTACATGATGATGATGATGAGTAGGAGTATGATGGAGGAGAAAAGGAAAATTGGGGAGGGAGGAACTGGAGGACTATTGCTAGGGAACAGAGGAATACTAGAGCTATAAGGATGAGTTTTAGCTCACCGGCAAACTTCCACATTATTCCGATCAATATTCTCTGCTTTTCATTAGCTGCTCCACCTACTACTACTACTTTTGTATTAGTATCACCACCACCACCCAAACCGCCGCCATTGATGTTGTTGTTGTTCATCACCATTGGATTGGATTGGATTTCGATCAATTCAACTCAACAAACAATTACAAGTACCACCTACTATGAAATAAAATTGAAGGAACTAATCAAACTACTACTAGCTATGCATATAGATAGAGAATCAATAAAGGAGGACGAAATTCATACTCCTAATAAACCGGCTCTGTCTTTCTTCTAGCCCTATCGATTTTTCTTTTATCTTTCTGAATCTACGTTATTTTTTATAATATATTGTGGGAATACATTAAGACTGATCTGGAATGAATGAATGATTGTGTTTGAGAGAGAAGAATAGAATATGTTGAAAGTTAAGCAGCTGAACAGCACAGAGAGAAGAGAATGGAGCAAAGGTCATATGGACAACCAGTTTTATCAAAGTGCACAACGGCAATACAAATCACCTTTTATTATCCCTAATAATTATAATAAATAATAC
>JAHHQI010000027.1:0-27256 GCA_028274465.1 Plantago ovata | reverse complement strand
GAGCCACCGCATCTTTTGCTGGAATTCGTTGTCGTGAACTATATTTATCTTGTCATGACTCGGGGAGAGTCATTGTCAGAATCATCATTTAGTTCATTGACTTGATTTGCCTAGCATCAGATTCAGTTCTTTGCTCATGTATGATTAGCTTTTTCATACATTCTGATATTTCTTCTTCAGCAGGCACCCTTGTGACGTTTTCTTAGATACAACATGCACAGATTCGTCAATCTTTTGTGCCTTTTTGTGGTAAACTCTATAAGCTTTACTATGCAAGGAGTAGCCAATAAATATCGCTTCGTTCTCCTTTGGTTGAAATGTTCTTAGGTATTCTCTACCATTTGAACGAAACACTGCAACCAAATACTCTTAGATGAGTGATGTTAGGAGGTCTTCCAACAAAATCATGAGGAGTTTTGTTGTATTCCTAGTAATCAAACATCTATTCTGAGTATACAGGCGGTATTAATCGCTTCAACCCAGTAAGCCTCACTTATTTCAGTGTCAGCAAGCATTGTTCTTGCGGCTTCTTTCAGGGTACGATTCTTCCGTTCAGCACACCATTTTGCTGTGGTGTCCTTACTGAGGATAACTGATGTTGAATACCTTACGAGGTACAATATTCAGTTATGTACTGGTTTACAAACTCAGTACCATGGTCTGTCCTTATGACTTTTACCTTGTCATTTTTCATGACTTCAAGCTTATTCAGCAAGTTAGGTATTTCAGTCTTGGTTTCAGATTTGTGCTTGATGAATACTACCCAAGTGAATCTTGAATAGTCATCTACCACGACTAGACCATACTTCTTACCAGCATAGCTTGTTGAAGAAGATTCAAACAAGTCCATGTGTAAGAGTTGTAAAGGTTTGGTAGTTGACGGTACTGCCTTGTTCTTGAAAAGATTTGGTTTGCTTTCCTTGCTGACATGCATTGCAAAACACCATCCTTCTTAAAAGTAACCCTAGGTAATCCAACTACAAGTGCCTTTTTAGACAGCTTATTCAGCGTCTTGAAGTTTAGATGACTTGTTCGTTTATGCCATAACCATGCTTTTTCAGCAAGGCAATCATGATCTGAGACAAGGCATTTTTCAACGTTTGCTGAAGACCAATCAACGGTGTACAAGCCTCCTGATCTTCTTGCAATCATTATAACCTTTTAGTCTCAAAATCTACAAGTTTACATTCATCACTTTTAATTTCGATGAAGTATCCTTTGTCAGCAAATGACTCATGCTGAAAAGGTTAAACTTAAGATTTTTGACATAAAGAACTCCAGAAATGGTTATGCATCCCAACTTCACATCACCATAGCCTTTTGTAGATCCGGAGCCTCCACCAGCAAACCTTATTGTTGGACCTTTAGACCACCGTCTATAGTTTATAAGGTTATTCTTGTTGCCCGTCATGTGCTTTCCACAACCACTATCAAAGTGCCAGATTGCATCGTTTGTCTCCGTGGCTGCAGTCTGCACAATCAAGAGCAAACAAGTTAATTATCCAATGATGGATGTCCATTAACATGTTCAAGAATGCGTCCAGTGGAAACCCAAGTCTGAAGTTTTTCAACTTTGACTTGTTTTCTACTTGCTGAGGAACTAGGAGGTTTTGAGCTGAAAGACTTTTGACTCGTGCTGGTCAAATCCACTTTCTGATGTGGTGTCTTGCTCTGTTGACCTTTTTGCTGAACATACTTTTCAGTAAGTTCTTTTCTAGCAAGGTTCCTTCTAGTCCTAGCATTGGGAGTCTTTTCAGAACTCTTAGGCTTGGTTTTCTTCATCTCTTTGAAGTATCTTTGCTGACTTTGCTTATACTCATGAAAGAGTTGACTTTGCTTGGTTTTGAAACCGAGTCCACTCTTTGGAGAATGCTGAGCTTTAGCATCAGCAACCTTACTTGATTCAGGTTTGTCAGCAAAGGACTTCTGATTACTTTTTGTAATCTTGCCTTTAGACTTAACAACTTGCTTTTCAGCAACTTGTTTGGCGGAATGCTTCACTGCATTCTTTTTCTTTCCAGTTTGCTTCTCAGCAACCTGTTTTCCTTTTAAAGTCTTGTTACTTTGAGTAGCAACAGCGGGCTTTATGGTAATAGGTACTTGATTGCATGTTTCAGCAACCTTAGTTTTACCAAACTGATAGATTACTGGAGGACTACTATCAGTAGCACGTACAAAGGAGATAGGTGATTTATCTTTTCTCAAGATTTCTACATTATCACCTTCATACGTTGCTCCTAAACCTTCTTTCTGAGATGGATCTCTCAAATAAGAGTTTAGTTCAGTCAGCGTATTACTTGCTTCCACATAGGATTTGAAATTGATTTTCATCTTTTTCATTTCTTGGATTTCAGCAAGTAACTTTAGAATTGAGGACTGATATTCTTCCAATTCTAATGCCATTTGAGAATTTTTCTCTGCAGCCTCAGCAATCAACTTCTTAAGACGCCTTATTTCAGCATCCTTTTCTTCTGTCTCTTCCTTCAGCAACACATACTTCTCAGTAGTTTGCTTGGTCAGAGTTTCAGTAAGTTGAAGTTTCTCTTGCTGTTTGCTGAGAGTTTTTTCAAATCTTTCGATTTCTCCTTGAATCTTGTCAAGGTCAATCTCGTCTTCACTTTCTGAATCTGAGTCAGAGGTAGAATTATTTACCTGACCGGCCATGAGGCAGAATTCATAGTTCGACACATCTGGATAAGCTTCCATAGCTATTCCACACACTTCTTTGCCAATCTCCACGTCTAGAGTGGCTTCTTCATCGTCGGTGTCTGAACTTTCATCTTCACTGTCTTCGGAGCTTGTCTCAATGCATAATGCATCGATTTTTGCTTGAAGCTTCTTCTTTTCTTCAGCAATGAAAGCTCTTTTGAACTTCTTCTTCTTTTCAGCAGATTTACCTTTCAGCAAAGGCAATTAGCTTTGAAGTGTCCAGGCTTTTTGAAGTAAAAACATAGATCATTTTCAACTGCTGGTTCTTCTGATGATGTAGCTTGCTGAGCTTGCTTGTTCAGCGAGCTAGTATCATTCTTGTACTTATGGTAGTTGTTACCAAGATGCTTTTTCAGCTTCTCTTTTGCCTTTCGCCTTTCAAGTTCCTTACTGATGAACTTCTTCATGTTTTTAACAACTAAAGCATTTTCATCAGCAGGCTCTTTATCATTCTTCTTTTCAGAAGATGACGGCTTTGCAGCAAGAGCAATGTTTTGCGATTTTTCAGCAAACACATTTTCTCTTTGCTTTGTCTCATAATTGACAGTAGCAAGATAAGAGAACAACTCAGTTGGTGTAATGTCAGGCATTCCTTGATTATAATAGAAATTCTGAGTATGGATCCATTCTTGATTCAAACTTCTGATGATAGTTTTCACTTTCTCAGAATCTGAATAAAGATTTCCAACACCCAGCACTGCCATTTCGCTAACAAGAGTTGTGAATCTGAAGTCCAAGTCTTCCAGTGACTCGTTAGCACCTTGCTTAAAGTTTTGAAACTTTAGCTTAAGTACTTCAAGTTTGTTTTCCTTGGTCTTGTCAGATCCAGCACAAAGATCTTGAACCATTTTCCAAGCCTCCTTAGCAGTCTTAGCACCCCACAGTTTGCACTGTATGGTATCCGGAGTTGATCTGATGATGATATTTCTTGCTTGGCCATCCAGACGGAATCTCTTAGCTTCGTCAGAAGTCCATTCCTCTCTTGGTTTTGGCACAACAGTATCTGATGGATCGCCAAGGATGGTTTCCTTCCCAGCTTCAGTGGTCTTGTGAGGGAAACTCCTTTCAATCTTAGTGATCTTGATAGGTCCATCATTAATGACGGTGACCATCTCATCACTAATGGCCTCAAGATGTAGCATCATGTTGTTTCGCCATTTCTCGTAATTTTCCAGCTTCAGTAAGGGAGCATCTCCTAAAGACATCCTGTCAGCAAAACACTACCAAACTGATCAAGTGAAAGTGATTTACGGAAAGCACTTAAGGGGATCTAGGTTCAGTGCAGAAGGCTAAAGAACCTGGCTCTGATACCACTTGTTGGTCCCTTTAAACAACAAGAAAATACTAGAGGGGGGGGGGGGGTGAATAGTCTTTTCAAACTTTTGTCGTTTAAAACTTTCTCAGCAAGTACTTATTACTTTTCAGTAATGAGGTTGTTGATACTTAACTTTCTCAGCAAGCGTAAGTTACTTTACAGTAGCTTGGTTTGCTGATACTTAAAATCAGAGAGCGGAAGTCTTTGAAACAATAAGTGCTCTTTCAGCAAGTGAAGTGAGTGACTGTGTACAAACAGATATAATTTGCTGAAAGCTAAATGCAGTAAGTAAATTGGCGTAATCTCTCAACTAATTCACTTTGTCCTTTCTAGGACTGAATCCACTAAGATATGATTGAGGTTCCTTACCATCTCCTATCTAAAGCGATTCAACAGAAACCAAAGCACACTTGCTTTGTCTCCAACCTGAACTAGAGAACTCAACCTTGTTCTCCACCAAACTTAGTACTTTTAATCAGCAAAACCTTGCTCGATTAAGTTCCCCCTGAATATCACGCCTGAAAGGGTGTATTTTCAGTTAGAGAGTTTTGGGGTGAGATGACTTAATTATAACTTGTTCAGTTACAACAAGTAATCTAAGAAACACAACTTGGAATACTTTGCAGTAAACAAGTTTGATTGTTTCTGGTGTCAAGACTTGTTCTTGTTCGAAAGAAAGAACACTTAACTAATTTCTTAGCCGAGTTTGTTCTACTTCTTCACAAGTAGCTTTTTCAAGCCTTAAGTCTTGGAACGGATCAATGGCAGTAAGAGTGTTTGAAGGTTTGTGAGTTTTTAAGCACAAGTGAGAGTTTGATCACGTTGTTGACACACTTCAACTCTTTGCCGGATGACCTCTATTTAAAGTGTAAGTAAGGAGCCGTTTGAATTTCAAATCCTAAGGCTTTTGTTCCTTAACATGTCACTATCTTGGTTTTGTACTTTCAGCAGCGTCCTTTGTTTGTCTTCTAGTCTTCATGTCCTTCGCGTGTAAGCTTTGCATTAAATGCACATTTGAATAGAATTCAAGAATTAACATTGGAGCGCAAATTCACGTACATTCAGCAAGAGGTCACATATGTTCATCAGCAAGTGTTCATTCTCAGTTTCAGCAAGCACAACCTACTCTGTCTTTCAGATTTTCGCTTATGCAATGTTGTTGCTGAACATTCCACTTTCTGAGAAAACACGTGCCTTACCAGTCTTCAGCAATCTTCAAGTCTTCAAGTCTTCAGATCTTCAAAAAGTCTTCAAGATTCTGACCGGTTTCTTATTTGCTTCAATAATTTGTTTGTGATAAACAAAATATATCTTCAGCAAATGCTTCAATAGGTCTTTTTCTTTTCAGAAAATAAGATTCATTAAAGCTAAGCATCAATAAGATATTTTCTTTTCAGAAAATAAAATACATCATACGCAAAAGTGTCAATAAATTATTTTCTTTTCAGAAAATAAAATACGTCATACACAAAAGAAATAACTTATCTAACACCTAACTAAGTCATCAGCAAACGTTCCTCTTTTACAATGTCCTTAAAATTCTAAATTCCTATGGACCTTAAGAGTACTAGTTACTGGACTGTTCTTAATTTAGCATGGTTAATTGCTCATCAAAATTACAAGTTTCCTAACATCGTGCCCTTGTCCCATTCATCTCACGGTAACAGAGGACTCCTCCTTCGACATCGAAAATATTCGCCATAAAATAGAAGTCATAGTGGGCTAGCCTCCGAGCGCTTCATTAAAAGCACCTTCGTTTTGGGGATAATGGTCCAATGTCTCTATTGTTATAGAAAGGGAGGATTGATGGAGAAGGGAAAAGTTCTCTGGATCCGACGTCCTTGCTAACTAGGTTTTGTTGGAGAAAACGGATGATGCCTCAAAGTTCTTGCGCCCCCCTGCCTTCTTGCGGACTTTGTTCATGCATCAATCCCTAATCTTGATTGTCTACAAATCTCAACTTTGGGGCCCACTTCCATTCAACTTCCAACCAAGTAGTTGATCAAAGCCTTCTCTCTTGCGATTCTCTTTTTTTTCTTATAGATTTGCTTGCGTGAGAACGGCTCCTTCAACCAACATCCGGGCAACCCTGATTCACCCAAAAATGGTGAAGGGAAGACGGCACTGCAAAAGACAAGGGGGAAAGGAGAAACAGAGAAGGAAGAGGAGGGAAAGGGGCCTCCTTCCGATAACCTGTCAGATGGACTGCTTACCTTGGTTTCTCTTACAAAGAGAAACATAGTTCGGGTAAGGGAGTGTTCTTTTTTCTATGCGCTTCCGTTGTGGCTACGAAGAACGTTCTGTCCCATCATTATTGGATAAAAGTCATAGATAGAGACAGGGGCAAAACGATCTTTGCACAATGACTTCGTGTCTATTGGGTCGAGGAGTGATTGAATTGAGCGAGAGTAGACATTCTCTCCCGCAATAACTCTATGGAATTTCCCTGTCTGCTGTATGAGTCGTTGTAGGACTTATTTTTGGAATCTTGTTCTTGTCTTTTTGTCTTTCGTTTCGGCCCTTCTAGCTATAACGGATTTTGTTTCGAGCCTATAAGGAATGTGAATGAAGGGTTTTCCGCTTACGTGGCTACGTCAGCAGTCGTGGTTGTTTCCTTGCTTTCTCCTCCAAATCAATCCCATCACCCGGATCCCCTCCCAGGCTGCATCATCTATCTCGATCTTGGATCTTTCTGTCCGTCAAAGGTCATGGTTATGGGAATATATGCTCTTGCTTCTGGCCCGGATCTCTTCTGGTTCCGATCAATAAAGAACTCAATACAATCATGACCTGGGATAAAAAAGCCCTGGTGTACCGTGCTTTGGATCGACCCTTCTTGAAAGCTGTCTCAGTGATACTAAATACTAATAAGTAAGACGACATTCGTCCTTTTCCTTTTTTTGTTCGTCTTCCATTCTCTTTCCAATTGGGATTTCTCTCCTTCATCTTTTCTGGCTCACCTAAAGCATCTAGTTTTGCTGCTGCCTGGCTTCGATGATGATTCTATGATGGGAAGATTATTCTCACCTATGGTCTCGTGTGCTCTGTTGTCCCTTTTGGGGAAATCCTTCTCTTTTTTAAGCAAACGGTTGTAGGCGAAGCTATGCAAGGAGCATAGGGTCGGTGTTGAAAACTCAGAGGGGCTTGGTACAACGGAAAAGACTAGCCTTACTAAGACACATCGCGAGCGAGGAAGGGATCTCGTCCTGATCGTTCGTTACCGCTACGGGCTTTCTTTTGGTCATTGGCCTACATGGGCAATCACCCAGCTCTAGTCGACGCGAAAGGAAACAACTGCCATTAGTTCCGTTTTCGTATTCAAGATCACCAGTACTTACTTCTAGATTTATTATTTCCCTCCGGTGCATTCATGATCTTCTATGACATGATCCTAGGTGTCTGTCTTATTCATAGCAACCTCGTGCTCATCTAATAAAGAAGAAAGAGGCGGTCCTCCTTTAGACAACCACCCACTATGGACTGCTGCCCGCTTTCTTTCTGAGAGAAAGGGTTAGGGCAGAAGGGTCTCCCTTCCACTCGTCTCCTTTACCGTGGTGAACTCTATGGGATCGAGACCGGCCTTTCTCTTTTTCTGCGATCCTAATGTGATTCATGTAGGTCGACGGGCTCTCTTCCGATTGCAAGGCGATTGCGCACTTTCAGATTCATGTCGCTTTCGTCGTGTCTAGTGCATGGAGATGTAGAGTCTACCCCGAGGGCCCTGTGGAAAGGGATTTACTAGTGCTAGTGAAGGGTTCCATCTCTTTCCTTTCCACGGCAGAGCTTATTGAATCATATATTGACGATTCTCTTCTCTAGTAGCCGCCTCTAATGCATTCTTTTCACTTTCATTTCTTTTTTCTACTAAGCATCTCCAATTCCTTGCTTCTTGCCTTCTACACTAGTTAGATCGCTTTATTTGAGACTTTTCTTCCACGCAGTCGATCCTAGATTCTCAGTATGGCTCTGTATGAAGTCCAGTCGGGAAGTCTCATTCTTCTCCAGCTACCCGTTCTATTTGGATTATTGCTTATTGCATCAACGCGCGTTGGTCGAGCTCGCTCAAAGACTTGACTATATAGACTAACTAGAGTGGCACGAGTCTGCTGGAAAGGCCTAGTCGGCTTCCCCTTCGGCTTATTAATAAGGCGATGTGTGTGTGGCCTACTAATGCGCATACAGGCTCCTTCGCACTGTCCTTCTCCTTTCAGTTCTTTTCGAGTTTCTTTTGTTGTTGAGCCAGTTCCTTCCTCTTTCTTCTAGGCTATTCGGATTCGAAGCCACCGCTCACTTACTTGAAGATCTGCGCTCTAGCCACTGAGTGCAGAAAGTATTGTCTTCCCTTGTGGATGGATGGAAGGGGCTCTGACTTCTTTCCATCTACGATTTCATACGACTCCGTCCTTTTTGCAGCACAGCTCTATAGGCATTTATTTCACTCTTTGTCCGTGCAAGGTATCTAGATCTCCTTCTCCCTTACAATTGAGTGCTTTTAGTCTTAGTCGGTCGAGTTCTTCCAGACCTAGGAATTGTAAATCTGTCTTTACTTACTGAATTTTGGTCCCGTCCGATCTCTTAGATGAGCATTCCATTTAGGGATAATTTCTGCCTTCGTTTCAAGGCTTCGACCCATTATACTACTAAGCAATACCTTTCTCTTTTTTATCCTAGTAGAGGCAAGATCTTAATCGCACATAGAATGAGACCCCTTAACTAAGGAGTACAAAGATCGCTTTCTAGATGCCTTTTTTCGGATCCCGCGACATTGAAGTTAGGTCTTCCATGTCGTCTAGCATAGTATCTCTCATCAATCTTTCCTTGAATGGTTTACTGATTGCCCCAAGTAAACTGGTCCCTACGAACTCCATTGTAGAATCTTGCTGATAAGCGAGCTTCGTTTTCTCCTCTATGGAAGAGGATTTGCCTTCTATTTATGCGTCAGTTTTCGGGCTGGAATATCAGTTTACCAGATGAGAAGATAAGAAGAGATGCTTGTCCTTGTTGTTCTTTTCGCTTTTCTTTTTTAGTCCTTTCCTCTGCCTTGCCGGTCGAGCTAGAGCACCAGACCTTAAGGCATAAGGTCATGACATGAGTCCACGGAGTGAACCAATTCGTCCATCCGACCATATAATCCCATGGGGCTAAGTTCTCTTTTCATGTGCACGCGGGCCTTAGTCCTTTTTCTTATCTTAGGGCAGGCCTTTGAAAAGGATTACTCTCTTCTATACCTTCCCAGCATGCTTGGTGATGAGCTCGTGCAACTATCGCCATTCCCTTTCTTCATGAGCACACGGGTTCCGGATTCTGGCTTGTCTAAAAGAAAGCCATCCTAGCTGCATTGTCTCATATTCTCTACGCTTTTGCCTTTCACTCAGGCGCAAAACCTATCCAGATTTGCCTCGGCTTTCTGCCTTTCATAGCTCTGCCACGTCTGGATGCTAACAATCTTATACTTCTACTTTCTTGCGAGTTAGCTTTTTTTTTTTCTTAGCACGAGTCTGCCCTCAAAACTAATGAATTCGACTTTCGGTCCTAAGATGGGACCCCTCAACCTTCTCTCAGACAGGCAACCACTTTTTGTTCGACCCAAAGCTAGATCCTAGGCAGTCACTTTCAACAGAGAAGAAATAGAGAAGGTCGCTCAGACAAGACCGTGTTTAAATAAGTAGGTGTATCCAAGTCCTGGCCCAAGTCCAAGCATTATTGAAAGATGGATTGGAAAGTCTAGAATAGGCTGTTATGACTAAGGCATTCCGGCTTCGCTTGAGAGTATTGGTTCAATTCTAAGTCTATTGGAAGCTAGTGGGCTGCTATACAAGAATAAGAAAGAACCCTTGGCGAATAGCCCCCTTTTTGAATTCTGTGGCGAGCGACATTGGTCTTAGTTCATGAATACTTCTACTATAGGTGAGTCAACCACTTAAGGAAACGAAATTAAAGACACAACTGGTTGGTTGTTAAGAAGAATAAGAATAAATGATTGATTGCAGATTCCTATTTCCAATTTTGTTTGGGCTTGCAGGTGAACAAATAGAAAAGAAGGCTTACTAGCTTTAGAAGTGCATCTCCAACCGTACATCCAGGGAGCTATAGCTATATTCCGACTAGCCAATAAGAATGGCATCATCTGATTTCACTACTCAATTATACTTATTAGTATAATTTCATTATCCTTGACGATAGCTTTTTTTGGGCTGATACGTTTGTTGGATGAATCGCTTAGGAAAAGTACAAAAGAAAGAATAGGCTCCATAAAGAGCTGTTGAATGAATACAACACGAAAAATAGATCATTAATAAAGTCACACGGGCCCCAATTCTATTTGAGAAGCATGTACGAGGCAGGCCCACATAGAAAATACAGGCTTGCTCTGCCTTTCATCGGTCTTTTTGAATGTGCTTTTTATTTTAAAACAGAGCCCGAAGGTGCTCTATCAAAGTTCGAGGAAGAAAACCAGAAGGAAATTGCATTTCCATTCTATTCTTTTACACTTTACACAATTTCATCATCTGCAGTATGCGGGAGAAAAGAAAGACCCAAAGTCCGATTTCTAACACTTCTTATAAGATCAAGGCGAGCCCCAACCGTGGTTTCTTCATTTAGAAGAACGAAATTCACTGAATTCCTTGTTCTTCTGTGACAACCAACAAGACTCTCTAGCCCAGCCGCTCTCCTCGCTATAAGCCAATTGAAATAAAAAGAAAGGAAAGCCAACTTCTTTCAAAGCTTCTTTGAAAGACACAATTCTATAAGGAAGCATCCCCAAACGGGGTAGTGGAAAAGACCTCTCACACCTTCGTATACATTTCTTACAATGCGATCTACTACTTATTACTGATTCCTGAGCTAGTCTATTGGCAGGACAAAGAGAGAGAAGAAAGCGATTGAAGATATAAGAAGAGGGGGGCGAATTGTAGGAATTTCAGAGCCCTAATAGAAGAAGTTTCTGATATATCCAGTAATTCCATTTCAGTAGATAAAATTCATTAAGTAGCGAAGCCATGGCCCATAGTGAAATAGATCTTGTCTATACGTCTGACTAAGACCTTTATCAACTCTTTCTATATTACTTCAACAGGAACGAAGCTATGGATTTGAAACATTCTTGCTAACATCACTCCCTTATTTTATTGACCTTTCGTGGACAGATTTACGCCGATTTTATAGTGCTTTTCCCCGTTTGCTTATGTAAAGCTGCCTTCAAAAGTTCTCCCAGAGTGAAAATAGAAATAAGCGACTCGACTAATTGCGTATTAAAGGTCTTTCGCCTGAACTATATATAATATATATTGATGATAGAACTTTAGCCCTACTTTAAACCCATTGCATTGACCTTCGAAGTCTTTCTTATAGAGCACTTGAGTCAAGAGAGTGCTCAGTTCCTCTAGCCAGAACAGGAAAATTTCAAAGAGATGGCATTCTCTTTTTGACTTAAAGAAAATGAAATATTCAGGTAAAAGTAGACAGCCCACAAGAACTTAGAGGACTGAAAGAAGTAATTAGCAGACCTGAGATAGATGGGCAAATAGCGTGGATTCATTAAATTCATTAGATTGACTTTTTTATGCTCGTACTCTTCTTCTTATGTCCCCGGAGTTTAAAAGCAAATAGAAACTGTAAGGGCGCTACATGATCAAAGTTTGTTCCTTCCAAAGGCTAGACCTAGCCAGACTTCTTCTTTGTATTTTCATTGATCGAAGTTCTCTCCTCCCTTCTTATCGAAAGAGAAGTTAGGTTCAACACTCCAAGAAGGATTAGATGATTCTACTTTTTAGACACTCCCTCGGTTTGTTGAAAGGCTGGTCTGAGCTTTCACTAATAGTTTCTGCTAATGAATTAAGTGATTTGCAAAGGAAAGGAGGGGCTAAGAAGCATCTCAGAAAGAGACCGGATGCACTTGCCTAACATATTAAGGTTGGAGAATTTCTCAAAGCAGGACTAAAGGACCTGTTCCTGCGGGACTAGAATGTGGCAGAATTCCTTATTGAGTAAGTTTGCCGCTGACTAAGACTCTGGCAATACATTCTTTTTACCATTCCCCTGTCTTGCTTCCCTCTACTTAAACCAATTGTCCTTTTCCTTTACTGTCTTGGTTTTTAAGTCCCTGCCCCCGCTTTCGAATGGTTTGTAAAGTGTGCTCTACAAAAACAACCAAAGGATTTCTTTTGATCTTTTAAATAAAGTGATGCAGATGCTCAGACTGCTCTTTACTTTTACTTATCTCCACTTCCCCTACGATTTTTTGTGGGGGGTGGGACCCTTATTAGGTCGAAAGAATCTTATTGGTCCAAGTTTTTGCAAAGAAAGTAGTCAATTTGTTCAACTTCATAGAAATTTCTACTACCTGTTCCTGAAATCACTTCTGTAACCCCAAACCATAATCTTGATTGTCAGAGTTGCAATTGAGTTATTCTAACCTACTATCCCATCAGCACCAGCCTATGCTTTTATTCCTAATGTACTTACTTCGAGCCCGCCTTTTCAATTTCATGTACTAGCCCAAAGGCCATTTTCACTTTAGCAGAGTCAATAGCATAGGATCCGTTGGCCGGGGTCTTAAGTAGTTCGGTTGTGGGCGTTGAACCAACTTCAAAAGAAAACAAGACTTGGTGGCATGGAATGAGCATAGGCTCTACACGAGTTAGTAAATCAGAAAGCTTGAAATAGAATCTATGAATGGCAAAAAGAAAGACATTTGAGACTTGATTTAATACAAAATTGCACCAGTCATGGATTCCCTTTTTCTATCTTCTTAGTCGCCTTCGGACTCCTGCTAGACTAAGAGAATACGCAGGATCGGTTGTCATCAGACAGATCAGACGAATTCTCTTAGTAAAAGAACTTCTGGAGCTCGTTCGGTTGATTCCACGCGAACCCCTCTTTCCATCCATTGTGAAACTACTGACTGATGTCTAATTGCGAGATCTTCTATAGTTCACGGAGAACCAAAAAGGAAAACCTTGAAAGGAAAGATTGAGAACGTGTAGAACGTCTACTGGGACCAACTCACCAGCATTAACAGCACTACAATTTCTCCTGCCTGTCAAGACAAAGCTAGAACAAGATAACAGCTTGCTGCTTCCGAAACCCCTTATTGCGAAAGGCAATCCCCAAGAAATACCCCTTCAGATCAAGTTTCTTTCTCGCTGTTATTTCCAGGGATTCTATGTGATTTCTAGATTCATTTGGTCTTCCAAATCTGCTCCTGAGACAAGACTGGTATAAATACCCCAAGCACTCCTCTTTACGGCCGGAGCGAGGACTTAAATACGGATAGAGTGATAAGAGGGAATGAAAAAAAGAATGCAAGATCTATTGTCTTCCTTTTAGTTATCGGCCAAAGATCTCAAAGTAGCAGGTTCAAACCCACACGCCCTTCGGCAGGCTACCGAAACCCATCTTCCTTGTGTCCTGGGTTCAACCCCTGAGACTAAGTCCTCAATGGCAAGGCAATAAGAGAGAGTTGGGAGAATTTCATCCTAGATTGAGATTGATCAAATGATCGAATATGCCTTTTGCTTGCTATGTGTGAGGTGGGCTAGATGCCTGGCTTGGTGAATCCAAAGCCAATGGACTTCCATGATGCAGTGAACCATCTTTGATCCTTCAAAGAATATCCTATATATGAACAATTGGGTCTGCTGATCGAAGACAAGGAAAACAAGGAAGATGGCAGTTCTTGTCAGATCTTTCATTCGAACCATCGAGCCTAAGATCTAGGCGCATCACATTTGGGAAATCCTGTCAGCTATACTGGTCTTCACAGAGCTACGATTCATTAGTTCCTTTGATCGAGAAGATCATATAAGAAGTCATAATAGGGGAATCTTGGCCCAAGCAGCTGTACAGAAAGAAATGGCAATAAGGATAGAATAGGGTTAGAACCAGACGAGGATCTATAGATATTGACATCCGAGCCAATAAATAGCCCTTTACTATAGAATATTCTCCTCCTAGAAAACAGTCAACACATACTGACTATTCCATCATTTCTTCTATATAGGATAGGATATTTCTGGATGAGCAAGTAAGTTCTTTGAAACCGGTTTCAAAGAACTGCGTATAGAAGGAGAGGATCTATTTGGGTTTGATCGAAAAACAAACGAAGAAGAAAAATGAGCAAGAAATCTCCGACTTGAGACTGACAAGAAGTTTTTATAGGACATGATGGAATGGGGTAACAACCGAAAACAAAGTATGGGGATGTATGAAAAATGGTTCACTTGAGGTAGAGTTGAAGCCAGAACAAGAGAAGAAGAATAGTAGAAAGGCTTACCGAAAAGCCTGGAAAGAGGTCCCCTTACGCAGTCTCATCCTAGTGGTTCAGAGTTGCAAATCTGAGTCCTGCTAGGTCCTAGTTACTAGTTATCGGAGGACCCTTGTTTTGATTCATCGATTGAGTCATTGTATAGTCCAGAGGGAGGAGACGAAGGTTCTCAAATCGATCGAAAAGTTGGGGGCTTTCTGCGAGTGAGAGGCGGTTCGCCCCATGTGGGGCAAACCGCCCCTCGACACCCGAGAGTTTAAACTCTCGGGTGGTGAGAGGCGGACCGCCTCTCACATGGGGCGGTCCGCCCCTCATGCCCAGAATAGACAAAAGCGGGATTCATCCCCTTTTCACCTCATTCTTCATTCCTTCTCTTCCTCTTGCTCCCAAAATCGAAAAAAAACTTCAAAAACCTTCTCTCTTCCATAATTCTTCCAATCCTCCACCAAATCTTGTGTTCTTTAGCTTGAATCGAAGCCCATAACGTGCTCTTCATTCTCATCCGAACAAATCTCTTCACAATTCATCAAATTTCCATATTTGAGGGAACCTCTCAAGAACCCTAATTTTCGAAATTTGGGGGTTTCTTGATTTTTGCTTCAATTGAGCTTATATGTTGTATGGGTTGCTTGTTTGTGTGTTTATTCAATTATTTCTCTATCAATTGCATTCTTAATTTTGTTGGGATTGTTGAATTGGGGCTTTTGCTCAATTAGGATTTCTAAGTCGTGATTGCATTGTTTTGATTCTTTCATTCCTTATTAAATTCGAGCAAATTGATATGATGATTATAAATTACTTGGTAGAACACTTGATTGGATAGATTGTGAGTTTTTGGTGATTTTCGCCCTATGATATGTATGTTGCCTTATGGATTTGAGGTTATTCGTTGTCTAGCATGAGCTTTGATTGTGATGTATGGCATGATTGTGATGAATTGAATGATTGTTCTTAACATAGGTTAGCTAGACTAGAACATGGGATAAGGGAGTAGAATTAATCAAAGTTGACACTCGATTATTTGCACACATTGCATTTGCATTAGCATATCGTTTTTGTTGAGTACAAGATACTAATTGCTGAGTTTCAAGTACCCTGGGTCGTGACAAGAAGAAAGCAGGGACATCCAAGAGAAAGAAGGAAAAGGGAGCAGCCTCGAGCTCCCAAGCCAACGAAGCCTATGAACCATCGCTCCAAGCAGTCTCCATTCTACTAGATCTTGAGGAGAAAGCTGCCATTAAGCCCCGCTCGATAGTCCGTGACTGTAAGATCCAAATCCCAGCAAGTTATGATAATACACCGGCCTGCCGAATGCTTTATAGCTTGGAGGGCAAAAGGAACTGAAAGTGGTACACCTCCAACCGGTTCAATGGGTACGATGTATCACTACTCCAACAGTTTTATGTAGGATACACAGACCGTGCGGACATGGGGGGCGTTCCAGTGTGGAACACACTAGTGCCATGGACCCCTCAGTCGATTTCTGACTTCATCCACTTCGGGCAACGGGAGCGCGCACGAGTATAAGTACTCGAGAGGGGGCCGAGTGATTGACGACAGCATCACAGAGGTGATTTGCCACAGGGATTATGTGTACCCATATGGTGATAGACCGGAGAGACTAGAGAGGAAGGACCTCAATCTTGAGGCTAGGACGGCTATGAAGTTCATTATGGCCAATCTCATTCCTCAGACCAATGATACTTCGATCCAGCCTTGGTATGCAGAGCTCATCTACTGTCTATTGGGCAGACATCGTATTGACATCGGCAGCATTATCTATGAGGAGTACCATAGGCATTGGAATAAAAAGAAGAAGCCATTTGTTTTTCCTTGCCTGATCACCGCCTACTGCAAGTACCACGGGGTTGAGGGTATTGATGTGTCGGGCTAAGTCACCTCGGCCTTGACTCTTGCATCTATCACTGAGCAGGAACATATGTTCCGTTAGAATGTACCTTCAGCTGCCGCCGCCGATGATGCACCACCTCCCTCACCCCCTGCGAGTGATGGGGAAGACATGGAGACCGATGATCGGGACCGTATCCCAGACACCGCCACTCCTAGTGGGTCACAGCAGCCACCGCGGGTAGCACGTGGTTCCAGGGGGTTTGATTTTACTGAGCTCAGGACCTACCTTGATGACAAATTCTGTGGGTTCGATGCGAATGTTGCAGCTCTGACCACCACTATACAGGGTTTGCAGCATACTCTTGATGGATATGTTGCCCAGCGCAACCATGATTGAGAACTCGCGGAGGAGCATCGCCGAAATGAGAGGCAACTCATTTTGCAGCAGCAGATGCTCTTGGACCGTCAGCAGGAGACCCTACAGCAGTCTCAGGATCTTCCTTCTGACATGTGGAATGACTATTACGGGGATTATGACCTGGATTACTAGTCTTTTCACATGTCCATTCTGGTATACTCAGCCGACAGAGGCCACACATTCGGTAACATCTAGTATCACTTTACATTCCTTATTCTCTCTTTTGCTGGGACCAGCTTGAGCTTCATGTGGGGGGGTGTTAGGTGAATTATGATGTTAGTTTTGTATGACTTGTGTCGTTGAGTATTGTATCTTGTACCTTTGTTTGCACGTTTACCACTTTCTTAGGATTTAGTTTGTTCGTATGCATTCATCCTTAGTCTAGTTTTGAATGATATTGTGTGGAGTTTATTGCCAAATTTTTTGAACATTTTTATTGTATAGACCAAGTGTTTTTGACCATTGACCATACAATGCATCTCTATGGAAAAGTTTGAGGTTTGTCTCGCTTGGCTTGTCATATTCGTATGTGCACTAGTTAAACTTGGTAGTCTCGACATCACTATGTGTTGTTTTCACTACTGCGGTTCGCGAAGGCCTTATAAAATGTTGCATGTTAGAGTCTTTGGCTGTGGTTCCCGTGTAATTATGTACCTAAGAGGCAACAAGCCTTCACCTTGCTTTTTGAGATTGCTAAATGCCTAGGAAGGAGGTAGAGTGTGGTGTGTGATCCTTTGTTTGAAACATATTCTAACGAATAGGTTTGGTGAGGGGGTTACCATTTGTATGACTTGTTTTTCGTATAGTTGAGTCATGTTGAATTTGTTTTTTCTTCTTCTTTGTGAGTTTGTGCTCCAACCTATTCTTTCGAATAGGTTTGGGGAGGTCGTTGTAGAGTCGTTGTTATTTCCTTTCATTGTGCTACTGCTGGCTTTATACAAAAAAAAAAAAAAAAAAAAAACAAAAAGAGAAAAAGAAAAAAAAGTCGAAAATTCCAGAAATCTGGAAAAAGAAAAAAAAGAAAAAAAAAAGAATAAGACCAAAAAAAAAAAAAACAAAAGAAGGGTCCAAGTAAGCCAAAAAGCAGTTTTAGCAAAGCGTTGCATTATTTTTCAGCTTTTGTAGTAGTTTGTAATCGAGTTGTAAATTCTTCCTTGTGTTTTCGTATCGCCTAGTCCAGGGCCTGTTCTAGACCACCCTCGTCCTGCCATTCAGGAAGTGGTGACGAGTTTTTGCTTTAAGAGTCGGGTAGAATAGGGGAGTGTTGTCTATTAGGGAACCCTCATTCGTTTGATGAGAGCCAGTATTGGTTCGACCTCTCTGGAGGGAAAGTCTCACTTGGTGAACAGTAGTAAGCCCTCAGTTTCATAGGCATGGGGCAACCATTGGTATTTTAATATGCATCATTATGTCGTATTGACTACGTCCAGGTAGAGAATGTTACAAGAGACTCCCTTGTTTAACAAAGTGCATATGTGAATTTGTATAGGTTCAATCGAGGCATTCTTCAACCTACATCCATGTTATGATTTGTATGGTCTTTGTTCATAAGCATTTGGTATATACAATAGATTAGTTCTACTTGTTTGGCATGAGACTCCTCTTTGTGTTGCATGTAGTTTGCATAAAGTCTAGCTAGTTGCTTGAGGACAAGCAAAGGTTCGGTTTGGAGAGTTTGATGACAGTGTTTTTTACACTATCATTCGGTTCTTTTTCACCAATTTAGCTATCCTCTAGTGTGCATTTTAGTGCATTTTGTTAGAATAGTGTCACGTTTCCATTTTCTTTGTTATTTTCAGGATTTAGGTGAAAATCGCACTTTTGGATATGAATCATGGCGAAACATTGACATTTTGGTGCAACAAGATCAACTGTGGTGTGTCAAGGAGTACCGGGACGAGTTTCCAGGCCAAAAGACCAAGTTTCGGAGCTCAAAACCGTGCCCAAGGCCAAAATTGAAGACTTGGAGGAAGAAAAGCACGGGCAATTGCCCGTGCCAGGCGCACCGCCTGGCACCCCTGGCGGTCCGCCTGGGGCGGTTTCGGCAAACATATATATATATATTTGTAAAGTTGCGAATTTTCATATCTTCGATCATAATTTTGTAGACATAAACCATAGAGCTTATTCTGGGTTATCTCTCTTAGAACTACTTATCTTAGAAATTTGGAGCACCAAGATAGAGATTTGGACATCTTTTGATCTCACTTGCTAGAAACTTGTGAGTTTAGCAATTCACCGGAGATTGACAACCCTCGGTGGTAACTTTGTATATCACCTTTTTCATACTCTATATTTCAATTCAATTATGTTTTCATCTATGATTGCTTGTGTTGATTTCGATTTTGATATGATTAGCTAAGTTTCTAGTTGGTGATAGTATGTAAATTCACAGCTAGGGTTCGTAATGTGCATGATTGAGTTTCTGAATCGTTTACTTGTATAATTGTTTTGTTTGATTCTTTGATCCGACTAAGCCAAATAACTTCGTATAAAAGTGTTAGAAACACTAGGACAATTCAAGATCATCGATTCAATATTTATAATTATCAATTACTGCTTGAACTAAGCCTGACAACCTTAGCCAAGTATTAGTATAGATAGGAAGCTTTCAAAATACACGTCTACAAATCTGTCTTTTGGTGTTTGTTACTTCGAATTACTTTTAAAGCAGTACGTGTTGCACTTTCATGCATAATTAGAACCCGATGCTTAGAATGAGCATACTATCACCATCTCTTATCATATATCGTTAAGTTAAGTTAAGTTTAATTTGTTTTCTGAATTTATAATAGTTATTGTAGTTAAAGCTAGTTTAGTCCCGAGAGATCGACACTCAAGGTCATCTTACCTCTGCACTACATGTTTTGTGTAGTTGTGGGTTGCCCTTTGGCATAAACAAATTTATTTGATTGTTCGAGTCTGACAATCTCGTTCATCATGGATTCAGTCCTAGAAAGGACAAAGTGGATTAGTTGAGAGATTACGCCACTCTCAGATACCACTATAAAAGTGTTTGTCTGATTTACTTTACTGCACTTAGTTTTCAGCAAGTTACATTTATCGTGCACTGTCACTCTGCTCACTTGCTGAAACTAGTTCTCTGATAAAAGCACTTATTGTAAAAGTCTTCCGAACTCTGTTTTTAAGTATAAAAAAACTCATTACTGAAAAGTAATAAGCACTTGCTGAGAAAGTTAAGTACCAGCAAACTCATTACTGAAAAGTAATAAGCACTTGCTGAGAATGTTTTAAACGACGAAAAGTTTGAAAAGACTATTCACCCCCTAGTCTTTTCTTGTTGTTTAAAGGGACCAACAAGTGGTATCAGAGCTGGAGGTTCTTTAACCTTCATCACTGAACCTAGATCCCCTTAGGTACTTTCCGTAAATCACTTTCAGTTGATCAGTTTGGTAGTCATTTGCTGTGAGGATGTCTTTAGGAGACGCTCCCTTGCTGAAGCTGGAAAACTATGAAAAATGGCGCAACAACATCCTGCTACATCTTGAGGCCATTAGTGATGAGATGGTTACTGTCATAAACGATGGACCAATCAAGATCACTAAACTTGAGAGAAGCTTTCCTCACATAACCACAGATACTGTTGGAAAGGAAACTATCTTAGGTGAACCGGTCGATACAGTCGTTCCAAAACCAAGAGAGGAATGGACTTCATATGAAGTTAAAAGATTCCGTCTTGATGGCCAAGCAAGAAACATCACTATTCGATCTACCCCAGATACTATACAGTGCAAACTGTGGGGTGCCAAAACTGCTAAGGAAGCTTGGAAAATGGTTCAAGATCATTGTGCTGGATCTGACAAAACCAAGAAAAACAAACTCGAAGTGCTAAAGTTGAAGTTTCAAAACTTCAAACAAGGTGCCAATGAGTCACTGGAAGACTTGGATTTTAGATTCACAACTCTAGTGAGTGAAGTGGCTGCCTTAGGTGTTGGAAACTTTTATTCAGATTCTGAAAAGGTGATAACCATTATTAGAAGTTTGAATCAAGAATGGATCAATACTCAGAATTTCTACTATAATCAAGGAATTCCAAATATCACTCCAACCAAGTTGTTCTCTCATCTTGCTACTGTCAACTATGAGACAAAGCAAAGAGAAAGTGTGTTTACTGAAAAATCGCAAAACATTGCTCTTGCTGCCAAGCCGTCATCTTCTGAAAAGAAGAATGAAAAAGAGTTTGATGATGAAAATGCTCTTGCAGTTAGAAACATGAAGAAATTCATCAGTAAGGAACTTGAAAGGCAAAAAGCAAAACAGAAGCTGAAAAAGCATTTTGGTAACAGCTACCATAAGTACAAAAATGAAGCTAGCTCGCTGAACAAGCAAGCTCAGCAAGCAAACTCCTCCGAAGAACCAGCATTTGGCAATGATCTTTGCTTTTATTGCAAAAAGCCTGGACACTTCAAAGCAAATTGCCCCTTACTGAAAGGGAAATCTGCTGAAAAGAAGGAGAAGTTCAAGAAGGCTCTGATTGCTGAAGAAAAGAAAAAGCTTCAAGCAAAACTCGATGCCCTTTGCATTGAAACAAGATCTAAAGACAGTAAGGTAGAAAGTTCAGACACTCAAGAAGAGGAAGCCACTCTGGTCGTAGAGATAGGCAAGGAAGTATGTGGAATAGCTATGGAAGCTTATCCAGATGTGTCTGATGAAACGTTTGGATTGTCGGGTTCCAACCAATCAAATAAATTTGTATTTAGCCAAAGGAAATTCACAAATACAACGAAAACCGTAGTGTAGCAGTAGAATAACCTCGAGTGTCTATCTCTAAGGACTATAACTAGCTTTATCTAATCTAACTTAAGAATATGAAACAACAGACGTCTTAGCAAAGGTTTTTCTTAACAGATAATGGAGATTGGTGATAGTATGGTCATTCAAAGCATAACATGTTAATAATCATGCGTAAATTCCTCGGTCTTGCATGGAGATCTTTGATCAATGAATTGTCCAGTTGTGTTCAGTTGCATGGAGATCTTTGATCAATGAATTGTCCAGTTGCATGGAGCTTCAGCAATTAGCATATGCAAATGTACGAGCGAACAAACGAGCGATATCTACAACAATCGAACTCCTCAAAAACCCAATGTCTAGTCTAGCTACTTCATCATGCAACATATCAATGTAACTTCTACAATCACATATCACATTACGCTTTTGCTAGACAACAAATGCCTTGAATCACAAGGCTCAATTCTTATCAAAGTAACAAAAATCTAACATCATAAATCCTCAACTTCATCAATCATGCATTCTACCATTACACCCATCATTATCATATCAACAAACACAAGTTTAAACATGGAATGAAAGTAAAAGATACATTGCCTAACAAGATATATCATCTAATAGCAAAAATCTCAAACCAACAAACCAAGCCTAATTGAACATGCAATTGATATTGAATAACGTTTCTAATAACACAAATCATCAACCCATACATCATACAAGCTTAATTGAAGCATAAATAAAAAAAAACCCAAATTTGAAAAATTCTGGTTCATGTGAGATTACCTCAAATCCGAAGATTGAATGAACTAGGAAGAAATTTGTTCGGATAAAAAGAAAGAGCACGTAACGGGCTTCGATTGAAGCTAAAGAACACATAATTTGATGGAATAATGAAGAAGTTATGAAGGATTGAAGATATTTTGAAAAATTGGGAATTTTTGGAGTTAGAAGGGTGAAGAGATGAAGAAATGAGAAAAATGGGGGGAGACCCCCGATTTTCTCCCATCAGATCACGTGGGGCGAGTCGCCCCGTGCGGGGCGAATCGCCCCGCATGTGGGGCGAATCGCCCCGCGCGTCCAGAGAGCGAGAAGCTCTCTGGACTCGTGGGGCGATTCGCCCCCATGGGGGCCCCACCTCCTAAGGCGGGGAGACGAAACTTCCGAAAGAAAAACGCGGTTTTTAATCCCCGAAACCATTTTACTCAAAAAACCACTCGAAAAAGCTCACTCAAACACAAACATAAGCACATACGACACAGAGACGAACAAATTCACATATGAAAAGAAAATTGTTCAAGTATGAATGCATGCAATAAAGCGTTAAAAGAAACGATAAAAACTCCGGGTTGCCTCCTGGATAGCGCCATGGTTTAAAGTCTTTGACTCGACTCCTGTTTGCGCCTAGCTCTTCTTCTTGAGGGTACTAGACTTTCCCTTCATGGATCTTCTCCTCATGCCACGAACCTGTAAATAAGAATGAACATAGACAGTAAGACCACAATAGTTAACAGTGTGAGAAGCATTGAAGCGATCATGTGGGTCGGATATGGCTCGCAACATATGTCGCTTGCCATCCACCTCAATGGTGCAAGTCCTTCGGTAGATGTCTATCACGGAGCGTAGATTGGTCAAGAACGTTCGCCCTAAGAGAACGACATCCCCCATCCCAGGTGTAGACGCCGGCATAACTACAAAATTGGTGTATACAGACGCTTCACCAATCTTGACTAATACGTTCTTCACAACGCCTTCGGGTCTCACAAAGGATCCATCCGCCAGTTGCACAATAGGCTTATGCTCAGATAGTTTTCCAAGGCTACTCTTCTCGAACACATTCATTGGGAGCACATTAGAGTAGGATCCCGTGTCTAGTGTGGCACGAACATCTTCAAGTTCACCAATCCCGACCTTAACATCGAAACTTTGAGGGAGTGGCTCGGGATCCTCTTGCTCCTCTTCACTCTCATCATAGCCAAGGTCCTTCTCTTCTTCCTTGGCTAGTGGAGGTTCTTCCTTCTTGCAACACTCGCACTTAGCAACCTTCTTGATGGTGATTTCAACAGGTAGATCACCCACCAAGGTAATGGACTTCGACTTCTCAGTGTTGCTAGGCAGCTTGCCTTGCTCACTACTTGCTCCTCGGTCGATCAAATCTTGCATATTTTGATGGGCAAGCCTAGTGCTCTCTTCCAATCGATCAAGCCTTGACCTAGTCTTCTCGGAGTCTTCTTCATAACGTTTGAAAAAACTTTGGGTGTGATCAACCATCTTTTGCAAGTTCTCCATCAGTTGAGCCGACTTCGACTTCGGTTGCTCTTTCGGAGCGGGGTTTTCACAGTGGTCATTACCATAGTTAAGCCTACTACGGTCTTGGTTAGGGCCATAAGTTTGGCTAGCCGGTGCATATCCTTGATTGTTTCGGAACCCTCTTCTCCAAAATCCACCTCGAGGATTCCTACCATCTTGTCCGTAGCTAGCTTCTTGAGTACCAAACTCCATAGCAAAGGCTTCCTCTTCGCCTCCTTGAGCCCAGTTGCCATCATCATATGCAAGCTCCGATCTACACATATGAGCTCCATGCCCATAGTTCTTGCATATTCGGTAAACTTCGTTCGAAACAGATGTTCCAGTGGCGCTCTTGAGGACTTGTTTCAATTCGTTGGTAAAGCACTTGAATTGATCCCCATTCCCCCTATACATAGGGGCTTCTAGAGTAGGTGGAGCTTCAGGTCCACGTCTCCTAACCATTTCTCTTGGGTCCTTGAACTGCGACCCCTTAGCAAGCCTTTCGAAAACTGTCCAGACGGCTTCTACGGTTTCCTCCCAAATATTGCCACGGCATTGGAAGTCCACCACTTGTTGGTTCTCGAAGGTTAGTCCATTGTAGAAGTGTTGGACTAGATCCGAAAGCGCAAAACCATGGTGAGGGCACTTATTCATGAGGTATTGGAACCTCTCAAACGCGGTGTAGATGGTCTCATCATAGTCCTGTTTGAATCTAGTGATTTGCGTCTTAAGCGCGGTAGTCAAGGTGTGAGGGAAGTATTTTCCCATGAATGCTGAAAAAACCTTCTCCCAAGTGTCCAGCGAGCCCGCCGGTAGAGAACTTAACCATGACTTGGCTCTGTCGCCAAGCCCCATAGCAAAAACCTTCATCCTTAACTCATCCGTTGTTATTTCAGCTCCGGGTCGTGGGAGTTGGTTGACGAAATCATCGATATCGTGCAAGTACCCCATCACATCTTCCCTTGCTAAGCCATAGAACCTCGGAAGTTGTTGGAATGCGTGGTTCTTAATTTCCAGATCTCGAGTTGCAGCGAAAGAACAATCGCTGGTCCCCTCATACGATCCTTGGAGGGTTGAACCCATGCTTTCAATGGTCTAGCTTCTTCCATTCCGTCGATTTCCTTGAAAAGACTGTGTAGAGATTCAGAGAAATCGGTGTCCTCTATTTCCTCTAGTTCACGCCTTTGAAGTGGTCGTCTTCTTTGGTGGTAGACTCTGTCGATCTCAGCAATTGAATCAGCAAGCGGTGTTCCTCTAGATCGTGTATGTGGCATACACTATCTGTAACAAACTAGGAAAGGAGTATCAGAGAGAGATTAAATAGGAAAACTAAAAACTACTAGAACTAGGAATTGAATGCTGAAAATATAAAAAGTTAAACAGAAAAAAGGAGTATAGTCCCCGGCAACGGCGCATATTTGATGAAACGTTTGGATTGTCGGGTTCCAACTAATCAAATAAATTTGTATTTAGCCAAAGGCAATTCACAACTACAACGAAAACCGTAGTGTAGCAGTAGAATAACCTCGAGTGTCGATCTCTAAGGACTATAACTAGCTTTATCTAATCTAACTTAAGAATATGAAACAGCAGACGTCTTAGCAAAGGTGTTTCTTAACAGATAATGGAGATTGGTGATAGTATGGTCATTCAAAGCATAACAGGTTAATAATCATGCGTAAATTCCTCGGTCTTGCATGGAAATCTTTGATCAATGAACTGTCCAGTTGTGTTCCGTAATTATTCAACACTACGAAGATATAGATTTAGATAGATCAAAGAAATAAAGCAATAACTCAGAGTATAATGCGCGATATAGCCATTAGCATAATTATTAACCCTTCGCTAAGAAATCACATACTATCACCAACGAGAAGTTTAGCTACTCATAGATGTCATGCAATCAACAGAAATCATACCACGAATGAATGAAAACATGATGAAAGTTATATAAATATAAATAGAAAAACTGTAAGATACAATGTTACCGAAGGTTGTCAATCTCCGAAGAATCGTGATCTTACAAGCTCCAAACTGCTAAGAAAAAGTATCTCCTAAGCTAAGAACCCCCAGAACAGGCTCTGGGAAATTCCTACCTAAAACTACTGAGAAAGGTAAGAGAAAAGGTCTGGAAAAGTATGAAAAATGGAGAAAACTGAGCTCATATATATAGGCATTCGAATTGTGTGGGGCGAAGGGCCCCACACACCGGGCGATTCGCCTGGTGTGGGGCGATTCGCCCCACGTCCCGGGCGACTCGCCCGGGAGTAAATTTCGGCCCTTTACGCGTTTTTGGATTTCTTCCCCTTTTCGGACTCGATTTCTCCCTTCTAGTGACCTTTTAGCCTTCAGAGTCGACCCCTAGACTTCAAATCCTATCCGGAATCTTTCAGATACTCCAATTAGGCTTCTGGAACACCAATTCCTTGTCTACTTCAATATAATTGCCCAGAAAACCTCGTTTTTCAACCAAAACCTGTAAAATAAAAACTAAAGGGAAACGTGACACTATTCTAATAAAATGCACTAAAATATAGCTAAATTAACATAGAGGACAGCTAAAATAGGTGAAAAAGACTCAAATGAAAGTGTACAATACACATTCATCAGTGTCAAACTACGAGTTCTGCCTCATGGCCGATCAGGTAAATTGTCTTACCTCTGACTGTGATTCAGAAAGTGAAGATGACATTGACCATGATAGAATTCAAGGAGAAATCGAAAGATTTGAGAAAACTCTGAGCAAACAGCAAGAGAAACTACAGAATGCTGAACTTCTTACTAAGCAGACTACTGAAAAGTACGTCTTGCTGAGTTTTGAGTCAGAAAAGAAGGATGCTGAAATATTGCATCTCAAGAAGTTAGTTGTTGAAGCTACAAAGAAAAATGCTAAAATGGCAATAGAATTGGAAGAATCAGTCCTCAATTTTAAAGTTACTTGCTGAAATACAAGAGATGAAAAAGATGAAAGTCAATTTCAAATCTTATGCGGATGCTAGTAACACGCTGACTGAACTAAACTCTTATCTGAGAGATCCATCTCAGAAAAAAGGCTTAGGTGCCACGTATGAAGGTGATGATGTAATACTCTTGAGTAAAGACAAATCACCAATTACCTTTGTTCGTGCGACTGATAGTGGTCAACCAGAACTCTATCAAATTTGTCAATCTAAGGTTGCTGAAATAAGCAATCAAGTACCTACGACCAAGAAGCCAGCCGTTGCTACTCAAAGTAACAAGATTTCAAAAGGAAACAGGTTGCTGAAAAGCAAACTGTTCAGAATAAGGATGTTGTAAAGCATTCCGCCAAACAAGTTGCTGAAAAGCAAACTGTTCAGAAAAAGGATGCTGTAAAGCATTCCGCCAAACAAGTTGCTGAAAAGCAATTTGTTAAGCATAAAGGCAAGATTACTAAAAGTAATCAGAAGACCTTTACTGACAAACCTGAATCAAGTAAGGTTGCTGAAACAAAAACTCAACATACTCCAAAAAGTGCACTTGGGTTCAAAACCAAGCAAAGTCAACTATTTCATGAGTATAAGCAAAGTCAGCAAAGATACTTCAAAGAGTTGAACAAATCCAAGCCCAAGAGTATTGACAATACTCAAAATGCTAGGACAAGAAGGAACCTTACTAGAAAAGAACTTACTGAAAAGTA
>JAHHQI010000269.1:0-13740 GCA_028274465.1 Plantago ovata | reverse complement strand
CTGATCCACCTGATCCGCCTGATATTCCTTTCACTACTCACTACTGTGGTCTTGCAGCCTATGTTCTTTCTTATTCACAGGTTCGTGGCATGGAGAGGAGATCAATGAAGGGGAATCCTAGTACCCGAAAAAAGAAGAGATAGGCGCAGACAGGAGTCGAGTCAAAGACTTTAAACAATGACGCTATCCGGGAGGCAACCTGGAGTTTTTATCGCTTTCTTTACCGCTTTATTGCATGCATTCATTCTTCAACTATTTGCTTCTCGTATGCGAATTTGTTCATGTCTGTGTCGTATATGTTTATGTTTGAGTGAGATTTTTCGAGTGGTTTTATGAGAAAATTGGTTTTGGGGATTAAA
This sequence comes from Plantago ovata, assembly GCA_028274465.1. Taxonomy (NCBI): domain Eukaryota; kingdom Viridiplantae; phylum Streptophyta; class Magnoliopsida; order Lamiales; family Plantaginaceae; genus Plantago; species Plantago ovata. Next base: position 13,381 of record JAHHQI010000269.1, on the reverse strand, counting down.
ACCGCGTTTTCGGACGAAAGGACCGTCTCCCCGCATTGGGAGCGGGGGGCGAATCGCCCAGTGTGGGGCGACTCGCCCCACACCAGGGGCGACTCGCCCCACAGTCCCAGTAGTAAAAAAAACACGGATTTCCCCTCTTTGGCTCATTTTCTTCATATCTTCATCATTCCTCCTTCCCAACAACCGAAAATCGCGATTTCACCTTCAAAATCTCATAACTTCTTCATTTCTTGACCAAATTTAGTGTTCTTTAGGTTGAACCGAAGCCTATTACGTGATCTATCTTTTCATCCGAACAAATTTCATCCTAATGTATTAGATTTTCAGATCTGAGGTATCTTCTTATGAACCCTAATTTTCGAATTTTGGAGTTTTATAATTTGAGCTTCAATTATGCTTATTTCATGCATGGGTATGTTGTTTGTGTGATTAGAAGCGTTATTTACTATCAATTGCATGCTCAATTATGCTTGGATTGTTGATTTGGGAATTTTACTACTAGATGATATATCTTGTTATGCAATATGTCTTTATCTTTGATTTCATGCTTATGATTGTGTTTATTGGTGTAATGTTGGTGGATTTGATGATAGAATGCTTAATTGTTGAGTATGAGGATTTATGATGCTAGAATTTTTCGCTACTATGGTATGAATTGAGCCTTGTTATCTAGCATATTGGTTGTCTAGTAAGAGCATAATGTGATGTATTGCATGTAGTAGTTACATTGGTATGTTGCATGATGAAGAAGCTAGGCTAGACATTAAAGGTTTGGGGAGCTCGATTGTTGATCTTATCACTTGTGTGTTTTGTTCTTTCACTAGCATATGCATGAGTCAGTTTTGTGTCATACGAGGTACTAACTGTTGTTTGTAGGAACCATGCCAAGGGAAAGGAGCATTCCCGTATGATTACTATGAAGTATTGGAGGGGGATCGATTACAACCATGTCAAGAAGAGTGACCTCGTTAGATGTGCGTTCGAGCCAAGGGGTTTTGCAACAACGTCGTGGATTACCCAAGAGGAGGAGCTAGAGTACACCTGGAGTAAGGACTCCTATGCCTATTCATGCACCACCGAAGGGACAGAAACCATTATTACGTCAGCAATCCATCACAAGGACTGCAAAGTTCGAGTGAACTGGAAGGCACCGGGACAATCTAGCCGCGACGGATTCAATCTCGAGTTCGCAGTTGCTAGAAGGTTCCGAAGCGCTAGCTTGGTTCCAAAACATAATGATATGGGTGCTCGGCCCCTCGTTGGGGTGCCCCTTGACTGCCTCTAAAGGGAGCATCATATAGACATCGGTCGGATCAACCGTAGAGAATGTGGTCGACATTGGAAAAAATGGTAGAAGACTTCTGAGTATCCGAGCAGCTTACTGTAACCTCCTTGGGGTGTAAAACGCTGGAGGGGGAGAGTCCTGATACCACTGCTTTTTCCCCTTCAACAGTTCACAACCTATTGGAGGGCTACAGGATGGAGGATTCAATAACAGCAGCGGCTAATCTTGAGGATTCTACTCGACACTGCAACTCTACTAGTGAGGATGTGCGTGACAGTAGTGACAATGAAGGCCATACGGGCAATGATCATACTAATGGAGGAGTTGTTCCTATCCGGCCTATAATTGAAACTACCACGCCTACCAGAAGACCTGATGACACCCTATAAAGCTCCCAGAGCAGTCCCAATAACTCACAAACAGCATTCTCAGTCGACCGAGGCCAAACCATGGGGTAACATCTAGTATCACATCTTATTTCCTCATTTTCTTACTGCTAGGAACTAGCGTTAATTTCATGAGGGGGGATGTGATTTAAGTGATTTAGTATTGTTAGTTTGGAGCTTGACATTGGTAGGCTGAGTTTAGTACCTCGCATGCTTTATCCGTCTGCATTTGCATCTGCACGTTTACTGCTTTCTTAGATTTTTTAGGTTGCATTCACTACATTCATCCTAGGATAGTCTTGCATGTTTTATATGGAGTCTATTGCCGAATTTTTTGAACTTTTTTATTGGGTAGATCAACTAACTATGCCATTAATCGTATGCTTCATCTCTATGAATTTGTTTGAGGTTTTTCTCGCTTGGCTTGTCACATTTATGTATTGCACTTAGTTAAGCTTGGTAGTCTCGACATCACTTAGTGGTGTTTTCTCTACTGCGGTTCACGAAGGCCTTTATAATAGGATGATGCATGTTAGGGTCTTATGGTTGTTTTCCCGAGTAATTATGTACCTAAGGGGCAACAAGTCTTCACCATGCTTTGAGATTGCTAAATGCCTAGGAAGGAGGTAGTGTGAGGTTGTGTGATCCTTTGTTATAACATATTCTTCGAATAGGTTTGGGGAGGGGGTTACACCATCATTAGACTTGTTTTCGTTTTTCATTCCCATATCGTGAGTTTATTTTTCCTTTTCCGTAAATTTTATACCCCAACCTATTCTTTCGAATAGGTTTGGGGAAGTCGTGTGAGTCATTTTGGTTCTCTTTTTGTTATGCTACTGCTGGCTAGAAAAAAATCGAAAAAAAGAAGGAAAGAAAAATTCCAGAAAAAAAAGAAAAAAAGAATCTGGAAGGAAAAAAGAAAAAAAAAGAGAAAAAGAAAAGACCCCAAAAAAGCAAAGAAGGGTCCAAAAAAGAAAGCCAAATAGCAGTTTAGCAAAGTGTTGTGTCTCATTTTCCAATTCTTGTAATATTCGTAATCGTGTTGTAATTTCCTATTTTTTGTCTTTTGTCTTGAGTGTCATATGTTCTAGACCACCCTCGTCCTGCCATTCAGGAAGTGGTGAATAGCTTAAGACTTTACTTGAGAGATGGGTAGAATAGGGGAGTGTTGACTTTTATAGGGAACCCTCCTTCGTTTGATGAGAGCCAGTACTGGTTCGACCTCTTTGAGGAAAAGTCTTAACATGGTGGAACAGCAGTAAGTCCTCAGTTTCATAGGCACGGGACAACCATTCGTATCTTAGCATGCTTCATTACGTCGTCACTGACTAGGTCCAGGTAGAGAATGTTACGAGAGACTATCTTGTCTTGACATAAGTGCTTATGTGGATGTGTATAAGTCAATCGAGGTATTCTTCAACCTATATTCATGCTTTGATTTATATGGTTTTTGTTCATATGTTTTTTGGTAGATTCATTAGATTAGTTCATTTTATTTGGCATGAGACTCCATTTTGTGTCTTGCATTGTTTTTTGCATTAGAGTCTAGCTTAGTTGCTTGAGGACAAGCAAAGGTTCGGTTTGGGGAGTTTGATGAATGTGTATTTTACACTTTCATTTGAGTCTATTTCACCTATTTTAGCTATCCTCTATGTTAATTTAGCTATATTTTAGTGCATTTTAATAGAATAGTGTCACGTTTCCCTTTACATTTTATTTTACAGGTTTTGGTTGAAAGACGAGGATTTCCGGGCAATTATATTGAATTTGACAAGGAATTGGTGTTCCAGAAGCCTATTTGGAGTATCTGAAGGTTTCCGGATAGGATTTGGAGTCTAGGGGTCGAATCTGGAGGTTAGAAGGCCACTAGAAGTCAGAAATCGAGTTCAAAAAGGGGAAAAAAAATCCAAAAACGCGTCGAAAACCTGGAATTCCGCGAAAAATACTCCCGGGCGAACCGCCCGGGACGTGGGGCGACTCGCCCCACACCGGAACCGCCCGGTGTGTGGGGCGAATCGCCCCACACTTTTTCGTAGCCTATATATAGTTGCTCAGTTTTTCTCCGAAATTCATACTTTTCCAGACCTATTCTCTCACCTTTCTCTGTAGTTTTAGGTAGGAACTTCCCAGAGCCAGTTCTGGGGGTTCGTAGCTTAGGAGACACTTTTTCATAGCAGATTGGAGCTTGTAGGATCGCCATTCTTCGGAGATTGACAACCTTCGGTAACATTGTATCTTACAGTTTACTCTACTTATTTTATATATCTTTCTACAGGTTTTCTTCTATGATTTTTGTTGATTGCATGCCTATTATGAGTAGCTAAACTTATCGTTGGTGGTAGTATGTGAATTCTTAGCGAAGGGAAGATAATCATGCTAATGGCTATATCGCGCATTATACTCCGTGTTATTGCTTTATTTCGTTGATCAGGCTCAGCCTAAATTCTCGTTTGTTGTATTAATTATTATGCACAATTGGACCCTCGTCGACCTATGCGCATGTTTATCTTCGTAGTGTTGAATAATTACGAACACAACAGGACAATAGTGATTGACTTGTCAGTACCTTTATCTTCGTAGTGCTTAATAATTGCAACATGACATTAGATTGATCAAAGATCTCCATGCAAGACCGAGGAATTTACGCATGATTATTGACCCGTTATGCTTTGAAGGATCATACTATCACCAATCTCCATTATCTGTTAGAAAAACCTTTGCTTTTACGTCTGCTGTTTTTATATTCTCTAGTTAAATAGATAAAGCTAGTTATAGTCCTGAGAGAACGACACTCGAGGTCATTCTACTGCTACACTACGGTTTTCGTTGTAGTTGTGAATTGCCTTTGGCTAAATAATAAATTTATTTGCTGAATCGGGACCCGACAAACCCCGCGTTCATCATCTGCTCAGAGTTTTCTCAAATCTTTCGATTTCTCCTTGAATCTTGTCAAGGTCAATCTCGTCTTCACTTTCTAAGTCTGAGTCAGAGGTAGGGTTGTTTACCTGACCGGCCATGAGGCAGAACTCGTAGTTTGACACATCTGGATAAGCTTCCATAGCTATTCCACAAACTTCTTTGCCAATCTCCACGTCTAGAGTGGCTTCTTCATCGTCAGTGTCTGAGCTTTCATCCTCACTGTCTTCGGAGCTAGTATCAATGCACAATGCATCGATTTTTGTTTAAGTTTCTTCTTTTCTTCAGCAATAAAAGCTCTTTTGAACTTCTTCTTCTTTTCAGCAGATTTGCCTTTCAGCAAAGGGAAATTTTCTTTGAAGTGTCCAGGCTTTTTGCAGTAAAAGCAGAGATCATTTCCAACTGCTGGTTCTTCTGATGAAGTTGCTTGCTGAGCTTGCTTGTTCAGTGAGCTAGTCTCATTCTTGTACTTATGGTAGTTGTTACCAAGATGCTTTTTCAGCTTCTCTTTTGCTTTTCGCCTTTCATGTTCCTTACTGATGAATTTTTTCATATTTTTGACAACCAAAGAGTTTTCATCAGCAGGCTCTTTATCATTCTTCTTTTCGGAAGATGACGGCTTTGCAGCAAGAGCAATGTTTTGCGATTTTTCAGCAAACACATTTCCTCTTTGGTTTGTCTCATAGTTGACAATAGCAAGATGAGAGAACAACTTTGTTGGTGTAATGTCTGGCATTCCTTGATTGTAGTAGAAGTTCTGAGTGTGGATCCATTCTTGATTCAGACTTCTGATGATGGTTTTCACCTTCTTAGAATCTGAGTAAAGATTTCCAACACCCAAGGCTGCCATTTCACTAACAAGAGTTGTGAATCTGAAGTCCAAGTCTCCCAGTGACTCGTTTGTGCCTTGTTTAAAGTTTTGGAACTTTAATTGGACTTTTCTACGGGCAGGCAGGCTTTCGCCTTGCCTGACAACAGGCACCCAATCAAAAGTCGCCACGTCATTCGACTTCGCCAACCCTTCGCCAAAAAGTTAAAATAATTATTTTTATTTATTTTTCAATTAAATATAAATTTACTTAAATAACCTTGAATTAGAATAATAAATACAATTATTAAAAAATATAGTAAAATAAAAATATTTACATTTATTATTATTATTATCATCTTTTATTATTCGGGCCAGGTGGGCTGATGAGGTTCGGGCCGGGCCCCAGAACCGGGAAGGTCTGGCCCGGGCCCGAGAACATGCCGCCGGTCAGAAACGGACCGGGAAGGTCCGGCCCGGATTTATATCCCATCTTTGCATCTAATTAAAAAAATATTTATTTTAATGTTGGATGTGGGATTTGAACCCAAGCCACCACAGTGGAAGTCAGCTTACTTAACCAATAGGAGAATGTTCCAATTTGGTTGAATTGATGATGTTATAAATTTAAGTAATGTATTTTGTATAATGTAAACATTTAACATTTTAATTGTGAATTTGCATTTCATTTTATATTCTTAATCTTAAACTATAATAAATTATTTCTCATTGTTTTTTTACTCTGGTTGATTGACCAACGGAATTACTCATTATTCTAACCTCAACAATGTCCATCCTTACCATATGACTCACATGATGACTAGTTTGTAAACGTGTTGTCTAGTTGATTTATTATTTATGAATTTTTCTATATTTATATTAAATAATAAACTAATTGACACTAAGAACGGATAAAACAACATATATCATGACTTGTTACGTATATGAGACTACTAAGTTGCTTCTATAATTGTGATAGAGTTAAGACAATGTAAGTTGGTATCTATGAGTCTGAATGTTTGACTCATTTTATAGTGAATGTTTCATTGGAGAAAATTAATGCACTTATCCATTATCTCGTATCTCAGTGATTGTTATCATTTGTTAGTTTTGTTGAGTATAGGGATGGCAATGGGCCGGGCCGGGCTTCAAGAGGCCCAGTCGGGCCCGGGAAGACTAGCACCAAGCCCAGGCCCGGCCCATGGCCCATGGCGGGCCTGAACATTAGGCCCAGGCCCGCGCCCGTCATGGGCCGGGTCGGGCTCAGGCCGGGCCTTTTTTTTTTTTTGTCAATTATTTAGTAATCTAAATGTTGTTTTTTTAGTTATGTAGTGTAGTATTAGTAGAATGGTGAATCTATTTAATTTATATCTTTTTGCTTGAGATCAAATATTTTGATATCACTTTTATCATTTGCTTGGGATGGAATGAATTTCTGTGAAAATAAATTTCGAATCAGTTTCTCTTTTGGTCAATTTTATTCTTGTTTTGTAGGATTGGCTCTTGGATAAGTAACTTATATATTTATGATGAGTAGTCGGATTAAGGTTACACCTATATATACAATTAAAATTAATAGACATTTCTATTAATATTGTGAATAATATTCTAATCCGATAATAAAATTAAGAGAGATGTAGCCCATTTAAAATAACCCTAATATAATCTATTAAATCGATTTTAAATTTAGACATATAAAATAAATATGTGAATATTTGTTGGTCATTTTTGTCATCTGTATGCACAATTTTGATTATTTTCGTTTGGGTGAATACAAGCCAAATTTAAATAGGAACGGTTGTATCCCACTCAAATTCAAATCGGATAATTTCGGATTAAATTTGATTCGATTTATTTTTTATCATAACAAATTTCGGGTTAAATTTGATTCGATTTATTCAGTTCAAATATATTTTTAATCAGATGAATTTGTGTCAATATTAATTTGGATAATTTGGAATCGGTTATCTTGTTGTCAACTTTATTATTATGTTGTCAGATCAAATCCCAGGTTAAATTTAGATATTTAACCGATATATTTCTGATCCTTTATGGACTAAATTGAATTTTGGCATATCAATTTTAACAGGATACGCCCATTTATATAAAATTAAAGAAATTAAATAATTTCTATTTGTGAATAATCTTGTGTTTGGAAGCTCCATGAACACTTTTTAGCTTCCTTTGTCCACTCTAATTCATGAGTTGGAACAGGCCAATTATATGGGAATGCGAATGGGAAAATAGACGAGAATGAGCGACCTGTCACTATTTTTTCTTATGAGAAGTCGACTGAGAGAGGTAGCAGCAGCAAGAGAGAGACGTGAATGAGTGTTCAATTAATTATAAATTTAGGTTGATTATTAATTTTCTTTTATGATACTGTATAAAGTAATAGCGATTAATGAACAAAGTAATTGGTAGCCTGGTGGTTTATTCTTGTGCTCTTTAGCCAAAGGTCTCACGATCAAATCCTAGCTTTGAATATTTTTGGTAACTATAATTAAATATTTTCAAATTCATTAATAAATAATTTAATATAATAAAAATAAAAAAAAATCATCCAAAAAATATTAATAAATCGAAATTATAAAAAAAAATATTAAATTTTTTATTTTTTGGAGGGTAAAAATAACATTTTATAAAATATTAATATATTTATTATAATTTATTAATTAAAATATTAATAAGGCGACAAGGCGAAAGGCGATCGCCAAATATTTTTTGGCGAAGTGTTGTGAACCATTAGATCAAAGATCTAATGGTCTAGATCAGTTTGCCTGATATCAGGTAGGGCGAAGCCTGCCTGACCCTAGAAGACTCCAATTTAATTTTAGTACTTCAAGTTTGTTTTCCTTGGTTTTGTTAGATCCAGCACAAAGATCTTGAACCATTTTCCAAGCTTCCTTAGCAGTTTTAGCACCCCACAGTTTGCACTGTATGGTATCCGGAGTTGATCGAATGACGATGTTTCTTTCTTGGCCATCAAGGCGGAATCTCTTAGCTTCGTCGGAAGTCCATTCCTCTCTCGGCTTTGGCACAACGGTATCAACCGGTTCGCCTAAGATAGTTTCCTTTCCAGCTTCAGCGGTATTGTGAGGAAAACTTCTTTCAACCTTAGTGATCTTGATAGGTCCATCATTAATGACAGTGACCATCTCATCACTAATGGCCTCAAGATGTAGCATCATGTTGTTTCGTCATTTTTCGTAATTTTCCAGCTTCAGCAAGGGAGCATCTCCTAAAGACATCCTGTTAGCAAAGCACTACCAAACTGATCAAGTGAGAGTGATTTACGGAAAACACCTAAGGGGATCTAGGTTCAGTGCTGAAGGTTAAAGAACCTCCAGCTCTGATACCACTTGTTGGTCCCTTTAAACAACAAGAAAAGACTAGGGGGGGGGGTGAATAGTCTTTTCAAACTTTCGTCGTTTAAAAACTTTCTCAGCAAGTGCTTATTACTTTACAGTAATGAGTTTGTTGATACTTAACTTTCTCAGCAAGCGCAAGTTACTTCAGAGTAACTAGGTTTGCTGATACTTAAAATCAGAGAGCGGAAATCTTTGATACAATAAGTGCTTTTTCAGTAAATGAAGGTTTCAGCAAGTGATGTGAGTGACTGTGTACAGATAGATATGATTTGCTGAAAACCAAGTACAGTAAGTAAATCACACAAACACTTTTATAGTGGTATCTGAGAGTGGCGTAATCTCTCAACTAATCCACTTTGTCCTTTCTAGGACTGAATCCACTAAGATAAGTTTGAGGTTCCTTACAACACCTATCTAGAGCGATCCAAACAGAAACCAAAGCACACTTGCTTTGTCTCCAACCTAACTAGAGAACGTAACCTTGTTCTCCACCAAACTTGGTACTTTTAATCAGCAACACTATGCTAGATTAAGTTCCCCCTGAATATCACGCCTGAAAGGGTGTATTTTCAGTTAGAGAGGTTTGGGATGAGACAACTTAATTATAACTTATTCAGTTACAACAAGTAATCTAAGAAACAAAACTTTGAATACTTTGCAGTAAACAAGTTTGATTGTTTCTGGTGTCAAGACTTGTTCTTGTTCGAAAGAAAGAAAGAACACTTAACTAATTTCTTAGCCGTGTAAATTCTACTTCTTCACAAGTAGCTTTTTCAAGCTTTAGGTCTTGGAACGGATCAATAGCAGTAAGAGTATTGAAAGGTATGTGAGTTTAAGCACAAGTGAGAGTATGATCACGTTGTTGACACCCTTCAACTCTTTGCCGGATGACCTCTATTTATAGTGAAATAAGGAGCCGTTTGAATTTCAAATTCTAAGGCTTTTGTTCCTTAAAATGTCACTATCTTGCTTTTGTACTTTCAGCAGCGTCCTTGTTTGTCTTCTAGTCTTCATGTCCTTCGCGTGCAAGCTTTGCATTTAATGCTCTTTTGAATAAAATTCAAACAGTAACATTGGAGCGCAAATACAAGTACTTTCAGCAAGAGGTCACATATGTTCCATCAGCAAGTGGCCAGTCTCAGTTTCAGCAAGCACAACCTACTCTGTCGTATAGTTTTTCACTTATGCAAGCTGTTGCTGAAGTTTCCACTTTATGAGCAACATGTACCTTTGTAGATACCAGTCTTCAGAAATCTTCTAGTCTTCAGTCTTCGAAATCTTCAAGATTCTGAGCGGTTCTAAATGCTTCAATAGTTTGTTTGTAAAAACAAAGTACATCATCAGCAAATGCTTCAATAGGTTGTATTTCTTTTCAGAAAATAAGATACATCATAAGCGGTAAAACCAACCTATCTAGCACCTATTCTAAGTCTTCAGAAAACGTTCATCTTTACAATGTCCTTAAAATTCTAAATTCCTATGGACCTTAAGAGTACTAGTTACTGGACTTTCCTTAATTTAGCATGGTTAATTGCTCATCAAAATTACAAGTTTCCTAACAAGTTGTAACGCCCCAGATTTCAGAAGCTTAAAAGGGTTGAGAACGCTACTCATACCAACAAGGTGCACCTTTCTTTTCGGGAATCCACCTAGAAGAACTTCAGAGTTAAGCGTGCTTGCTCTGGAGCAATTCGAGGATGGGTGATCCAATGGGAAGTTCCCGGTGCGCACACGAGTGAGGACAAAGTACGCGGATTAGAACCCGTGTTGGTCTGTGGGGCCAGCATATCACCCCGGAGAGCGCCCATGAGTAACCTTGCCGGCCCGTTGGGCTGGGTCTCGGCCCGTTAGTGGGCCGGGTCGTTACACAAGTTCTAGTTTTTGATTATCATCTTGGACAAAATTATGGGTCAATTTATAATATTTGCACTAGTGAATTTATGCTCAAGTTACCCCCTTGTAATGCTTACCCGAATATCTCCCCGGGAGGCAGCTCCAGTTTTGGACTAGGGTATGATAGTTCTAGTGATGACTATAAGGCAGTGAGGGTGTCTAACTTTGATGAGAAGGGGCAAATCGGCTACTGGGTTGTGACTTGGATATACTCATTCAAATCCAAAGAATGGCACAAGATTGTAGATTCACCCAAAGTTTTTGTTCACACAAGTATACCTGGAGTTTTTATTAATGGGTCACTACATTGGATTGTGGGAGAGTTAAGAGAAGGTAAAAGTCGTATAGGCACATCCATTATTGCTCTTGATCTAACAACAGAAAAATAATTTACACTCCCTCTGCCCAAAATTGATACTTCTAATGTGTATTCTATGATATTTTGGAATGACGTTTCCTTTAGTAATGAAATTGTTGTGGGAGGAATGGAGGCATTGGATGGATGCTTATTTCTGTATGGGGCAGAGGTCAGGGACCGGGGTATATTTAGCATATGGATTTTGAAAGATTATGGAGGGGAGAACTTGTGGATTAAGTTGGTTTCACTGGAAAGAGAATACTACAACTGTGAAATGTTTACTAGACCCGTAGCCTATTTGCAGATTGATCAGCAAGTTGTTATCCAGTTGAGGGATAGACTCGTGTGGTTTGATGTGATTGTTCAAAGATGCACAAAAGAAGTTGCATTTGGTGGTTTTAATGATGCAATTTCATTTCAAGTGTTTCCCGCAAGCCTACTCAAGGACACAAATGATAGGTTTCAGTTGGAACTGAGATCCCTCCATTATTGAGGATGTTATTTCTTATTAATAGCCTTTTGGCAGGAGGGACGTGAAGTTTATCTTATGTTTAGGATCGGCATGATATTTGTACTCTTTGGCACTATATGTATATCTTGTGTTATCCTATGCATTAATATTTTGTGTTATAAGTTGATACTGTAGAAATATTTTGTGTTATAAGCTCTTTGGTTGATCCATTCCTATTGGACCTAATGTTCTATATTTGGATCCAGAGAGTAGTCTGTCCCATATATCTTTAATAAAATAATTATTTTGTCTGTCAAAATTGTGCCATTGTAATCATATAGACAGAAAAATAGGTTAAAACATCAACTTTCACAATTCGTAACATTTGAACTGAATCTTAAACCCACATGATATCATCTCGAAGAATTACATCAACAACCATATCTAACAGTGGCCTGCACAAGATCACATAAGTTGAAAGAGATAGCGAATTCGAAAGATAGTGCTATAGTTCCCTAAAACTAAAAAGACCTATGATTTGGGTTGTACGTTATTAGGGTTGTATTCAAGTTTCGGGTTGTCTCCATTGGGCTGTAAGTTTGAAGCCCAAGAAAATAAAGTATACTACTAATAACATATCAGTAGTCATCAGACCGTTCCTCTTTCCTTATGGCTCCCGTGACCAGGTCATTTTTTATCTCCATTCTTCCTCGCAAAATTTTGAAAATGTCTGATATTCCGTCTGAGTTATATCGCGAGGTTCTAAGCAGGTTGTCCGTCGAGCAACTGCTGCGTCTACGATTGAATTGATATTCTAAAGTCTAAGGTGAAACAAAAGGGCATTTCTATCATATTGATTGTATAATTAATTAATTAGACATTCACATGAGCTAATTAATAAATTAAATAATTTATCATGAATTAGACCATCAGATGAGCTAATTAATCAATTAAATAATTTACATGAACAATTTATTACTAGTATCATTTATAAAATGGAATTACTTGATAAACAATACTTGGACATTTCAGGGCCATTTTCATCTCATTCAGGCCCAACGTGTTTAGTATAATTCCAATAGGCAGACCCATTTTCATCTCATTCAGGGCCCATCACCATACAATGGAGATAATAATGTTGTAAAGAGATTTTGTTCAATTTTTAATTTTCGGTTTTATTTATTTATTTATTTATTTATTTTTGTGTGGAAAGACTTTTTCATGATGAGTATTGTATATTGTTTTTATTTATTTATTTATCCACGAGTTTTTGTAAAAATCAAGCATGACCAAAATACAATGGTTATTACCAAGTAAACTGACAAATGTCACATGTGAATAGGTGGATGATGAATTGATGAGCATCATGTGTGTTTAAATGTTAGCCAGACCCAAGTTGGACATATGTTACTTTAATTGAATAAATAAGAGTAAGAAATTTAAACCCGACCTATATAATTGATTATGGACTATGTTGATTGAGGACAACCTAAGTTGGATATATATGTTGCTTCGGAACTATTTTCCCCTTGACACCCATCCTTAATCCCTAAACCCCAAACATCAACGACCATTGAATTTATTTTCTAGAGTGACATAAGTGAGTGTTTTTATCATATTGAATGCGCGATTAATTAGAATTTTTAGATGTGATCATTGATAACAATTTAAATAACCGATTTCATGCACCGCTAATTAACAAATCATATACTTCATAAGAATAGTATATTACCCCTAAAAACAAATAAGAATAGTATATTACGTTTGATAGAATGGTATAATGTTAGGAAACTTGTAATTTTGATGAGCAATTAACCATGCTAAATTAAGAACAGTCCAGTAACTAGTACTCTTAAGGTCCATAGGAATTTAGAATTTTAAGGACATTGTAAAAGAGGAACGTTTGCTGATGA